>QWTY01027384.1:25317-36449 GCA_008033365.1 Pseudorectes ferrugineus
GGACAGAGGGTGACCGCGACAGATGTATACTAAAGTTAATAGTTTAACTGAATTTTCATAACAAATTCTATGATATACTAAATAGTTCCATTAGGTAGCCATAAGGAAATACTAACTTTTGTGAGTTCTTTAATGTATTAACTGAATATAAGAATTATCCGTTGCTTTACTCTATTTGCTTTCCAGATTTTTCATAAATAATGTCTTAGTTCCATCTTCAGTGTTCCATCTTTAAGGTGCTGTTATGATATACAATGTGCTATATTCAATTCACTTTGTCCAAGTTTTTACTTCCAGCCTAGAAAATTCAGAGCCAGAGCTCTGACACATCAGTCACACAATCAGCTAAATTAGGCTACTCCAGTTGGTTTAACTGGCAACTTTCAAGCATGCAAAACAAAGCAGAAAGGTTTTAATGGTTTAAAGCCTCCAAAGTGGATCATAATACAAAATGTATTGCTCATCGGCTGGCAGAGAAGGCAAGGAATGCCATATGCTTTCAGTTTCATTTGTGTTGTTTATCTTTAATACTAAACCCTAATGCAATACACTTTCTATTACTCTGCCATGTCAATCTTTTTTATGTGCAAGGGGATCAGGAAAACAAGACAATATTGGTTTCAATAGTCAGAAGCCAATACAGACTCTACTAATTCAATGGTAGCTCAGAGCTATGTAGTAGCAAATTACTACCCCATGCATGAATTAGAAAATACAGTTAACAATACAGTCAAAATACTTGTTTTGATGGCTAGCTGATGGCTTGGAGTTAATGCTTAGAAAAACCTGAAAAGAAAACAGCAATAGGTCAAAAATATGGGTGAGCAACTCGAGTTTTAAAGCATTGGTGCTATAGTTAAGCCCTACACATTTTACAGGTTAACTAGTATGTGAGCAAGGGAATTTCCCACAAGACAGCACTGCATTCATAGACACCATTTTTTCCACTTACAGTGGGGGACAAATGACAGTGCCTTGGTGACCGTGACTCACCACATTGCAAGGCAAGAAGTCAGTATTTATGAAAAGCCAGACTCCATCTGATCCAAATCAAAGGTTCCCATATCCCTATCAGGTTGCTGGTGCTTTCTTTTATCATGCTCAACACACACATAGACAAACATCCAGGTAGAGAAAGGCAGCAATGAGCACCTCTGAGAGCAAATTTTAAAAGGCAAAATATTTCATTCCAACCACATTATGGATTCTTAACTCTACTCATCTTTGTAATCAACAAAAATGAAGACACAGAGGTAATTTTCTGAAGATCTCTTTGCCCCTAAATAATCCTTTCAGTTTCCAGTTTTTTCCTCTCTGTGAGATGGTGGAAGTTACTTCTTGACAAAATGTTTCCATGAGTATGTACGCTATAGTCACCTCACAGAAGGTGTTACTTTGCTGCTTTGCTCCCCTTACCCTTGGTACAGAATTTGAAGTACCAGTCTTGATTCTATTGCAATCTCTTTTAGTCCTCTATCTTTCTCTGGACCTGAACTACCCATTGTGAACAAGAAAGATGCTGCAATATGACACGATAAGAGCTCAGAGAAGGCAGATTGCCAGCTGGCCAGTGTCCTGAAAACTCTCCAGGAGAACGACAGAAGGCAGCAAGCGGAATTGCTAAAAACAATCATAGGCGGAAGACAGAAAATGCAGCTTCATAGAGATGCTGTAGAAACCAAAGCAGGAAACAATATGAATCAGATAAATTTGATGATCATTGAGGAAATGGTCACTTAAAACTGCACTCAAACTCCAGACATAAGATATTAATCTTGAATCAGGAAAACAGTAACTGGCTGAACTGGAAACTTTGGTTTAGCTGGTAAGGAAATGGGAAGAAACTATGGACCAGATCAAGTTCTGTGTGTTTGGATGATGGAAAACTGGCAGATATGCAGCTAAATTAGGAAAAAAAGAGAAAAAGTAAAGCAGATTTTGCTGAAGAGGAGCACATTAATTATCTTCTAGAGAGAATTAAGTCCCTGAAGTCTTAAAACACTTTGAACACAGTTTCACTGGGATAAGGTCAGAAAAGCAACTGCTTTGTTCTCAGTTAAAACACAGAATAAAAGAACACAAACCAACCAAAACCCTCACAAAACAAACAAACAAACAAAATGAATCAGAAAGCCCCTGGAAGCCATGTATTTTATAAACTGTCGTATTTTAGAAGAAAACAATTAGAAATAAAAACTCAACCCTTCTTCAGGTATTGATCAACTCAATGATTATATTTTTCCAGTATTGCTTAGTAGTTTCTAAATAAAACAACCACCATAATCTAAATTTTCTTCTTGGTTAGGAGGCACATCTGCAGACAAAGATGACTTTCAAAGCATTTGTTGGAGGTGTCCCAGAGAGTTAAAGCTTCCTAGTAAAAGGTCTTTGCTTTGATGATTTTAAGTAAGACTTTGGTCTTGTCTTACTCTCAGAGCTCATGACACAGCATTTTCTACGAGTTTTACAATCTTCTCTACTGCTTAGCTTTAAGACCATTACCTAAGAAAGATTTCACTACATATAAATGTGCTAAGACACAGATTAAAGTTTAATTAATCAGATTCATGTTTTTCAGTGACATCCTTGCAGGGGCAGCTTATATAATTATTTATAGAATTTTAAAATTAAATTTCAAATACTGCATCAGGAATATCATTCTTTCTAAAAAGTTATTTTACTCTTAATCTTAAAGTGACATTATCCAATCCTACCCAGCTGAGAAGTCTTGAAAGGTTCTGAATTGCATTAAAAGTTATCATTAAAAATTATCGATATTTGAATTAAGTTCACTTTTTGTGAAAACATTTAACTCTCGATGTAAAAGCTTTGCAGCTGTAGAATTTATCAAGATCCTTGGCAAATATTTAAAAATTAATTGCCTTCACTTAAAAATGTACTTTTGGTCTGAATTTATATAAGTTCAACTTCTGCCCAAACAGCCATAGCACAGAAGAGATGAGATCTTCAGGGACCTCTGGAGATCACCCAAAGCAGATCGCCCAGGACTGTGTCCCATCAGGTTTTGAATATTGCAAAGGATGGTGATTTAACAACCTTTCTTGGCAACTGTTTCAGTGTCCAACACCAATCACAGAAAAAAGAAAAAAAAGGAAAAAAAAAAGCTGTTGTTTTCCTTTGTTTAAATGAATTTCCCATATTTCAATTTGTGGCAGTTGACTCTTGTCCCGTCACTGATCACCACTGTGAACATCCTGTCTCCATAGGTTACTATCTCCCATTAGGGATGTAAACTTATTGATAAGATCGCCCTGAGTCCTTGCTACTTCAGGTAAACCAATTCCAGCTCTCAGCCTCTTCTAGTATGTCCTCCACTCCCTTCGTCATCCTTCCTGGCCTTTTGCTGAACCTGTCCATGTCTCTATTGAACAAGGAAGCCCAGAACTGGACACAGTGTTCCAGTTTTAGTCTCACCAGTGTACTCACATAGAACATATATATGTATTTATAAAGCAGAACAACCTGCAGACTGATTTATCCAGGGTATTCATGGAGGTTCACCCTAAGCTCTCTTCTGCATTTATCTAACACAGTTACAAAAGAGCTTTTGTCTCTACTCTCTCAACTGCTCAGCTGAGCTGAAAAATGTTGTTGTCTGTTGCTTTTAGATGGCACATTTAGATCTCCATTCCTTCTCTAAGACCCCTCTTTTTATATCTTGGAGAGATGAATTTCTATTATGGATGAATTCTGCTTTGCTCACTTCAAGAGCTGTATTCTCTGACATGAGATTTTTAGCCCTGGATGGGCACAGATGTTGTCTCTACTGTTCTGGCAAAAAACACAAGCACTAACAGGTGCTCCATTTGTTCGGCCTTTAAAACAAGAGCCAAAAGGGATCAGCATCTCTAGGATTTTAAAATCCCAAATCTTCTAGCTCTTTGGTAATCTGCAGCTCTAGTATGCCCAGAGTCTCAAACCTGCCACTGTTCTGAAAAAGAAAAGGAGCTGGATAAAAAAACTCACCTGCTTCCAAGACCAGTCTGTGCTTTGCACACCTATCCCCACCACTTCAGGAGCCTTCTGTTCTCCAGTCTGCTCCTTGCTTTTTGCTGCCATGGACCTACCAGAGCAGCCACGACCCAGCTCTGTCCTGAATATGGGGGGCTTGTACTTACAGCTCACATCTCTGCAACCAATTACCACCTCCCTGAACTGTGCTGGCACTTGGAAAGGCAGCGAGTTTCCAGGAGTAGAAACCAATACAGTTTCAGAATTCCCTTCTCCAGGGAAGTGAAAGAAAAGAGCCTGACATTAAAGTTCTATAACACAAGTTTTGATTATATACTGCCATGCATCTGTGTGTAGTGACCTAGATATCACTGTGAGCAAATTCTCAACAGGAAGCTGAAGCAAGCTTGGGAATTTTCTTTATGTTATCAAAGTACTAGAAGCAAAGGTAAAATTATATCTGCTTATTCATTGGTGCAGTTTGCAATTTTCATAAACCCACAGAAGGTGTTGTAGATTACTGTTACTCTGATGAAAGTGTATTATTAATGCTAGTTTTTATTTTTCTGATTTACAGAATGCAGAATTATGTGCACACAAATTAAGTGTCAGAGTAAATCCTACCTAGTATTGCCATAATTTTGGAATAATTTCTCAGGATAGTTTAGACTGTCCCAACCATCATTATTCTTGGCTATGCTCAGATAGAGAGTGAATACAGGCAACTCTTAGAAATTTTAGCATTACTTTTCCCCCAGAAGAACCCTCAGTTTTTGATGGGTTTTCTTGTTTGTTTGGTTTGGTTTTTAATACTACCCATTAGTGCCCTAGGATTCTATTGCTTATTAATCCAGTGGTTTTAAACATGAAATGGCTATTTTAGCAAAAACATTTTGTCATCTTTCAAAGGGACATCTAAGGAAGCAGAGAGAAAACACTTTCTTAACTAAGAGATGCAATTTTTTTCTTTGCTTATACAACCTTATCCTTCTTTCCTAAAAGCTATGGCATCCATGGAACAAACTGAATCTCTCATAATAAATGAATATAGACATATTAAATCCTTTAATAAAATATTTATTTTTCAATCTCAGTGGAATTGGGAGGTTCTAGCATCCCTTGATGCTTCTGACAGTGGCTAGTTCAGTAGGATCTCTGGACATTTTACATGCCAGACACCAAGAGAAGGTCCTCTGACTGTATTTT
Organism: Pseudorectes ferrugineus; assembly: GCA_008033365.1. NCBI lineage: Eukaryota > Metazoa > Chordata > Aves > Passeriformes > Pseudorectes > Pseudorectes ferrugineus. Next base: position 30,496 of record QWTY01027384.1, read on the forward strand.
TGTCCATGTTAGAGCTCACTAACCAGACAAATGCATCTCCTGAAATTTGAAGCCTAGGAAATGGAGCCCTGAGCTTTCAGAGCAGCCCTGGATCGTGTGCTTTGGCACTTCAGCTCTCAGCACCAAGCCAGCTAACAATATGCTGAAGAGCACTGAGAGGACTCCTCTATTCCGTTAAAGTCACTAAGTACCCGCCCTGAGCAGTTTTCTGAGGACAGAAACTGAAACTCTTTACCAGGCTTTGCAATTTACAGATTATGAAACTTGGATTTCAGCTGTTGTTTTGTGATGTTGCCACCTCCCATCCTTCTCTGTCTTTTCAGAGACTTCAATTTGCTTTACTAGGAGAAAAAACTTGTATTGAAGAGAAAAAAAATATCACTACACCGCCATATAAATATATGATGAGCCTGCATCTTGTGTGCTGCATGCAGCTCCGGTCGCCCCAACTCAGCAAAATTATAAACGAGGGAAAAAAAATAGCAAATAATTCTGATGAATGATGCAGAACTGTTTCCCAACAAGAAGCCAATCAAAGAGACTAGAATTCCTCAGCTTAGACCACAGATGTGCAAGATGTACCTGCTGTATATACACTCACAATATCATATTCCCTTTCTAAACCAGGTTTTATAGCATAGCACAGTTTATCTATTAGAAAATTTTACCTTAGAAATTCTACAAGATGTTTCTTTGGGAAACTTGAGTGCCACAGAAAGTTCTAGAAACATTTCTAATTAAAAGTAAAACCTTAATTCTTACTATTTTAAATTCTGACAGTAATAAAAATATACCATTTAATGAACACTTAGTCACAAACTTTTAGTTCATCATAGAATCAATTAATTTAATTTAATTTCAGATTACTACAGGTTGTATAAAATATCTTTGTTTTCTAACATCTTTCTAGTCTCATCAGTTCATCTTTCTAATGAAGTCACTTAGGATTTCTATGTAAAAGTCTTAAATTAAGAAAATCAACCTTTCTACTGTTTCAGTATACCAAAGAATGTTATAGTGAGAGCTAAGAACTCACTGAATATTAATGAAAATTTTAATAATCTACTGTGTTATCTTTTAACAGGAAAAAAAAATGACCTTTAGATGAATAAAATCCTTAGATTGTTTTATTTTACATTTCTATGAATGTGTATATTAATTTTCTCACAAAGTAGTTCTGAAAATTAAAAGGTATTTACTGAGCAAGAACTGAGTAGCCTGGAGGTAAAAAACATAGAGTGAATTAGTAAGAGTAGTATGAGAACAGATCTAGTTTAACAGATCTATCATCTTATCACTTGCTTTTTCCCAAGCTCATTAGAAAAAATCCAGCAAAACACAAATGTCTGAATTAATTTTGACGGACATTGACTAAGTTTAATAGAAATTGCTTTAATTGCTTTGAGATAGGGCTAAGTTATAACATTACTTGTGTCCCTATTTTGGGGAAATAAAGTAGCTTCACAGAATAACTAAGTAAAACTGTCTAAATCATCATTACTGTTTTCAGAAGGAAGGGATTGGATTTTGAGCTCAAATACATTGAAATCAGTGCAGAAAGCTGGCCGTTTACTAAATGCTGTATTACCAGCTTACAAATACATCTGCTGTCTCAGATGGAACAGGTGGTAATAAACAAACCCATCTGCCATCACACACTGCAGGTAAAATTCACTTACTTTTGGGTCTGGGAATTATTACAATCACTAGTAATATTTTCAAAGACCTTTTTTCCCACTTAACACAATTTTAATTTATGAAAAGAAACCTTTCATGAGGCCAAAAGAGACCTCAAGTGAACAAAAAGGCTCTTTGAGGCTGGAAGATGCTGAGTGGACCCCACAAATCACCCACCCCCAGCCCTTCCAGTGCCCAGCTAAGCAGAGATTGGGGCCTGCCAGGAGCAGCCTGGTGCCAGCTCCATTTCATTCTTGAAGTGTCACAGACACCTGTCATAAGATGAAACCTTGCAGAATTATGACTCGTAATGTCAAAGGTCTTAGACATTTTGTCTAATTTTTCAAACAAATCTACAGATTCCTTTTGCCTGACTCAGTCCTTTTGAGCTATGCAGTGCCCGAAGCCTCTCTCCAGCCAGCTGCTAATGTTGTACGGAATTAAAAATTCCTATTCAGTGCATAGAGACACTGTTTTGTGCATTCACTACGGCAATATTTGTTCTAAGATTAGTTTTCATACTACACAAGTCCTTCATGTAATTATCATAAAAAACATAGTTAGGAAAATGCATGCAACTACTTCAGAAAAATTCCTGATGTTCAGAGTGCCTGATACCTACGTAACTTTATATGAAAGCTTTACAAATATAAGTATTTAATTTAACCTTATTAAACATTTTCCAGCATCCAAATAACTTTTTCTTCCTTCATCTCACAAGTGATTTTTTCCTTGAAATCTGATTCTGGACACTAAATAATTTTAAATATGGAGCTAACTTGTGCAGAATTCCATATTCTCCTGTTCCTTTGATCATCGGATTCAAGCTTTCTACCCAATCCTTCAGACATGACTGAGAATGTCCAACATGAATATTAAAGAAACTGCAAGATCTGACTGCAGTAGCTCAACAAAGACTATTACTCCAGTTTATTAGTAAAGGAACTCTGCCCAGCACAGGACATCAATCTTCACTCATACAAAAGAACAGACCAGGCATATTAATGATCTCACCTAGACATCAACCTTTGAAAAACTGCTAGTTTGAAAATTCAGTCTACTAAGTTATTTATCCTGTCTCCTAATTTAAGAAAATATCATAATTCATTTCTAGACAAAGTTAGCCTTTTCCAAAATATTTTATGTTACTAGCAAATAGTTATTAAGATGAGAATTCTACGGTCTTGCTTGTCTTTGTTATTATGCCACATCCTTTTTTGTCATTTGCAAGCCAGAACTCAGGAGCTGGTGCTTTCCAAGTGATATTTCAATGGTCTGTCATGCCTCATCCTAACCACAAGTCCCAGTCCCTGACATCGGTGGAATTTCCCTGCAGCTGGCACATTTGCATCTTCCCACAACCCTCTATCAGATATTCCTTCTTCATATGATGCTCTCCCACCACCTCTCCATGGCCCTGGTACTTTACTGTCGAAAGTATTTTTCAAATTTTCTTCCTTAGCAACAGTCTGTACCTAAAAATGATACTTCTAGAGATCTAGAGAACCATCATCACCTTTAACTCTTCCAATCTAGACATCACCTATATAAATTCTGTTTAATTTAAGTATTCTGTTTATATAACTATTCTGTTTAATTTCCTCCTGGTAATTCTGGGAGAAATATTTTAGTTATTTAAACTCAATAAGATGCTGACTGTTAGACAGACCTAATCAAGATCTTCCCATTGTTTTAGCATCTGTTTATTCTCAGCTGCTGTTTTTTCCTAATTTCCTCTCCAATGATTCTTTGTACCATATCTGTCTCTTCCATGAAATCCAACTCATCAAAGCAGCTTACTGAAAGTACTGATATCAACCAAAGAAACACAACATAAAAATGTAAAAAACTTTCTGCATGATCCATGGGGTTTTAGGGACACTTCTACTTAGTTGCAATTTGGTTGATACCCAAAGCAAGCTGAATGAATCTCTAAATACATGAGGACAAGAAAATAAGGCAAACAGAATGTAAGGAGTTATTACTGTATTCTCAAAAACTAATAGCATTCATCAGGTTCATTTCAGCCCTCTGGAGAAGCACTGCTATGGATAGTAGATAAAAATGAAGTTGATAAAGGAAATGAATAGAGTCTTTTGAAAATAGGGAGTCTTTCAGGGCTCTGCATTTTGAACACAGGTAGATGAAAATGACATGCCTGACCTTAAATGTTAAAACTTCGCTTTATAGACTGAGTTATTTGTGTTAGACTTGTCAATCGAATTAGGCATGAATATATTTCAGCAGCTGTGAAATTTGATTAAAACTTATTGCAGTCTTTCTTTTTCCTAAAGTCTGAATATATTTAGATGGCCTACTACCTATGAAATTTTGATTTTGCTTAATTAATTAATTAATTGTTCATTATTTTCACTGTTAGGGAAACTATTCTTGCTTTGCTTTTAGCTGAAGAGCAGTTAAAATCAGCCCTTTCATATTAACACTTCCACACCTTGGGGCAATATTTAAGGTGCCTTTTACAGCAAGAATCCTGACTGCACACACTGCTGAACTTTACACTTAATACTAAAAACAATAAAATATTAAAATACTTGCATTTTAAGAAACTAATAACAGGAAACTAATGCTTTTGAAATTTAAAAGTCCAATTCTGCTTAACTGGACTTTTTCCTCAAACAGCTTAAAAACCTAGGATGTCTAGGAAAAAATGGGAGACAGATGAAAGCATTTCATAGGCTTTACCATTCTTATGGACAAAATAATTCAGTCTATCAGGACAGCTACTCATTATTATTGCTTTCATATAGAAAATTATGCACTGCTATGAAAACACTTATTGAGCAACTGCTCTTTAAATATTACGTAAACTGGCTAAACATCAGACAGGTGTGAGTTTTATTCACTTCCCACAGCATAGAAAAATTACGTTCTCACTAAGATACTTCTATCTCTTTGCAGCAACAAGAAAGCTGTAGGACTTTCAGTCCTGATTTTTAGCCCCCCTCCAATCTCCAAAAGGAACAGTTTCAAAGGTGCAAACGGCAGTGAAGGTGTTTTATGATGAACTTCATTTTATGAATCTGATCTCAGATAGATAGGTCTGTCTAATTGTGTCCATATTTATGATGCAGTATTTTTATGATTAGATGATATCAATTGCAATCATTATCTGCAGCTCCAAACTAGGAAGACTGGGTTCAAAATTCTTTTGCTACTTATATGTCTTTAAAGTAATTTCAATAACTGCAATATTCTTTTTATCATAGCCTTCAGGGTGTAAAGAAAAAAGATATCTAATCATTCTTCATAGGAGATTTTTAATAGCAGCATGTAATTATTTTAGTGCATTTATAGAGAGAAATGTTACAGTTGGCTAAAAGAAGTACAGTACATGGTGTGTATAGTAGGTGATGTGCATGCATCATCTCCACATATATAACCAAATTAATTTGAAGCTGGGTGGCCAGCTTGCTCTTCCTCCTGTAGCCAGCAGTTTGAATTAAACAAAATTGTTGAAATAATAAATTTAATTCCAATATTCTCACCTAAGTTAGAGATAATTTGATGCTTTTCAAGTTTATCAGTACAACATGCAGTCTCCCTCTCATTTTACAGATAAATTTTGTGTCTGCAATACTCTACCATTAGAGTAATTGTAAGGTAATCTTTCTGTCTTTATCATTTTTAAGATGGCAGAGAATTTTTAGAAATATTATGCATAATGCTGTGTAACCTCCAAGAACTAGTGCTGAAGATAAAATTTCCTTCCCAGGAAGCAATCTTCTCTGTGCTTACAAAGAGAGGAAATATTCCCATTCCATTTGAAAGTTAATTGTATCCTTTCTTCTGTCCTTTCAGAAGACAAGAAGTGTTTTTAAAAACAGTAGGTGTTTGGCCAATATTGTAAGACAAAGAGCAGACTTAGACAACTATGCAATTTTATCACTGATAATTCCACCTGTAGGAGGATTTCTGCATAAACAATGTTATAAATAGTTCTGACCTCTGATTTCAACATGTTGTGTCTCACTGGATATGATGGGTTGCACTGTTTTTCCTTCAAGGTTTTTTGGAGACCCGTTTCTCCTATACAAGATCTTGTTTTCAATTGCTCAGAGCAGCATCAAATCTCAGTAATGCAGACCCGTTCTTTCCAGGCACCAGGAGACTTTGGAAGGTCTTTGGACAACAAGGTTTAAACAATGAGGAAGCCTCCATAATTGTCACCATTCCCACTGACATGATAAATGCAGTCACTCTGAAACCTAAACTGGCAAAACCAAACCAAAACCAAAAGCAAACCAAACCAAACCAAA
>QWTY01027385.1:0-26180 GCA_008033365.1 Pseudorectes ferrugineus
ACCTGGAGTGCTGTGTCCAGTCCTGGGGTCCCCAGCACAAAGTATGTGGTGCTTCTGCAGTGAGTAAAGAGGAGGGACACAAAGATGATCAGGAGCACCTCTCCTAAGAGGAAAGGCTGTCAGAGTTGGGGTTTTTCTATGTAGAGAAGAGAAGGCTCTGGGGAGACATTACAGCACATTCCAGTACATAAAGGGGGCCTGTAAGAAAGCTGGAGAGGTGTGTTTTACAAGGGCATGTAGTGATAGGGCAAGGGGTGATGGCTTCAAACTGAAAGAGGGTAGATTTAGATTAGCTATTAGGAAGAAATTCTTTACTCTGAGGGTAATGAGGTACTGGAATATGTTGCTCAGAGAAGCTGTGGATGCCCCATCCCTGGAAGTGTTCCAGACCAGGTTGGACAGGGCTTGGAGCAACCTGATCTAATGGGAGGTGTCCCTGACCATGAGGGACAGGTGAGTTGCAACTAGATGATCTTTAAGGTCCCTTCCTACCCAAACCATTCTGTTATTCAGGTTGAAGACTGCCTTAAGTGCAAATTTTTGGCTCTATTCAATAAACAATTTTGAAGTGCATAGATGGACTTGTTTCTCCCACTGGTGCCTACACAGCAGCTTCCTTCTGCTGATGCATGTAGCACCCTGGTGTGGACACTACAGCCAGATCACACAAACCACCCCACCAGCTTGCGCTGGATTTGTGTCAGGTCAAAGCTCGCTTTTCCATGGCCGGGGGTGTCTGTGCCGATCTCATGAGCAAACTGACAGGCTGGGGATGTTTGGCTTGACACAGCCTGTGAAAAAGCCCAGCCAGCAGTGGACCTCTGCCTGAGCTGCTGATAATCCCATTCCTTTAGTTCTCCTTAATGCAATTTAAAGCATTAGAAACAAATTTGCAAATTGCAAAAAGGCAGTTTCTCATAAGATACTCAGTTACTATGCTAAAACAGCAAGAACAGGCTGTAATAGATATTTCAGTGAGCAATGTAAGCATCAGTGACAGTGGGTTGACCATTGAGAGCTCAGCTGAATTTCTGGTCAGTGCAGGACAGTGTGTTCCTGGGATAGTGGCTGATTGCTGCAGATGATTTCAGCTTTCCCAAATTGCTAATCTGTTGGTGTAGAGCACATGATGTTACAACACTTCTCACTACCTGTGATAGCAGAGGTGAAGTTCTGCATGGAAATGCAGCAATCACACAGCAAAGACACAACTGGTGCTTGGTGGGGAAATTGAGTGCCTGGGGCTCGTGTGGGTGGGTGTCAGGGGCCTGAGATGCCCCTTGCACTGGCCAGGTAGTGCTGGCATGTGGATGGAGGGCGGCTAATGCTGCACTTGTTTACTGCGTGCATGCTGCTATTTCCAACTGTGTGACTCCGTCTGTGTTCCTCAGGGAGATTAAGGCTGCCCTTGTTTCTGTGAATCCTCAGCTGAGATCATCCACAGCTTTAGTATCTGTGCTTTAGTAGGGCCGAATCCCATCTTGCAAACAGGTTTATAATCAGCGCTGCCACAATGGCGATGATCTACAGCAAGGGCACCCAAGGATATGCTGGGGCCTGACACAGACAAAACCATGTTTCTTACCCAACCACTTTGCAGAGCAGAAGCATGCACTTGACAGTTGTTTCCTCTCCAGGCAGTTATCAAAGGGACCTCTGCCTCTCCCCCCCAGAGGATAAATTCCAGGAGGGCTCACACAGGTGTAATAGCCATGCTCTCTGCCAGCAGCCCTGGCTTGGTTGGAGCTTCCAGCCAAGGTTCCCCAGCATGGTGGGATCACACGTGCAAAAGGCTTGGTGGCCTCCTTGGTGGTGCTGTCACTGGGGTGACACATGACATGGAAGCAGCTGGTGCTAATCCAGCTGGAAAGTCAACTATAAATGTAAAAAATTCTAGTTACTTTTGTAAGCATAGAGGATGGCCTTCACGAGGCTTCAGTAAATGGGGCTGCGATGCCTGAGATCATGTGTGAACAGCTGTTCAGTGTGTGATGGCCATGTCAGCCCATGGAACCACCTGGATCTGGCTGTTGGTTCTCATGGTGCTCAGAGCACAGCATCTGCCGGGGGTGCCAGAGGCCTCTCTGCCAGGCACACGTGGAAAGGGATGATGCGGAAAGTGCTGCAGGTGTTCCTTGTTTAACACTCCTGTGGAGCAAAAAGATAAAGGCAGCATGTCTCTGCTCTTTTCCACTAGCCTTTAATTTTGCTTGTACTTTCAAAACCATACTATGCAATACTCTGAAAGTACTGTCCTGCCCTACTGTCAAATATATGCATTTATAGAATATGAATGGTTATAGTCTATGCATTTTTGTCTCATTGTGTTTTTTTTTCCTCCTGTAGAAACCTATCAAAACTTGTATTTAGGTCTCCCATTAAGTGTTGAGTATTCAAGGGTAAAAGCAGGTACTGTGTCAGCTTGACCTAGGGTGATGACTCTCCTGCTGCTGAGTCGTGCATTATGGTGGAAGGACAGGCTGAAACTGAACTGAAACACATCTGTGTTTTCTCTTTTTTTCTTAAGTGAGACTTTTTTTTGTCTTCCTAGAACCAAAAATTTAAGACTTTAAATTTTGACTTGAAATGTCATTTTTGGCAAGCAGTTTTAGTACTACACTTTGGCAGACCTCCTGTGCCTTTTGCAAAAGAGCAAAACTAGCATAATCCTGTGTGGTTGGAGAAGTACACTTGCTAACCCTGATTGCTTTTGACCTAGATGGCAAGCTCCTGCCTGCCTGTCTGGCTTGGTTTTTAACAAGTCAGCTCCCACGGTTTGGGCAGCTGCCGTAACCCCCTTTCTCCAGAAAGACATCAGGCACTTAGGTGAAATCTAGGTCAGCCAAATTGGGGGAAAAAAAATCAAAGCTTGTGTCTGAATAAAAATGTGGAAACACTGCATTTAAAAATGAAATTTCTCTGTTTAAGAAGTTTCTGTTGTGACAATACTGTTAAAGCAGGGCTGACATTATTTCCCAAATTTTCAAGTTGTTTACATTCCCTTATTTGTTTCTTGAGAACTGACTAAGCAGTTTTCCAAATGTTATGCCATCCAGGGCTGGTAAGTGTTTCTTGTGTTTATAAAACTTTATTTTCCCATTTCCAGTGGATCACATTTTGAGGTTTCAAGAAGAGAAGTTGTTTGTGGAGAGTCACAAAGGTGCTTTCTTTGATGACTCCTGGGATTTTTTTAAATTGCCCTACACAGACTACACAAAAATAATTTTCCATCAGTATTTTGTTTATTTGCCCTATTATAGAAAAGTAGCACCATCAGATCTTCACATAGGCCATGTTTGCTTGTTGCCCTGAGTGTTGTTCTGTAAATAATAATGCTACTTTTATAAAAGCACAGGACAAGATTTCTGTCCATCGGGTATGTTTCAGTGATGCTAAAACAGAAAACAATGAAGATTTCATTGGACTGAAATCCAGTCCAATGGACTCACTGTCTCAGCATCTTAACATAATTCAACCAACAGGATATGACAAGAAGATGCAGCTGACTTCTCTCAGTATGTAACATCTTTAAGCCTGCAGCTGATTTGTGTAAACAGTTATTTACTCAACAATCTCTTATATGAGGAGACTTCCTGTGAATTGCATAATTTGAGGCAGAAAAAACACAGTGAGCAGAAATATCACTGGGAGAGCCGAGAGCATGAAAGGAAAACAATAGGTGCTTTTCTCTCCGCTGATCACCAGCAGCCGTATGTGTTGAGAATATTCATCACATAAGTTTGGTCTCCCAAGGCTATGGCTGCAAATTCATTTGCTTCCCCACTGCTGCCTTCAAGTTTAGTGCCTCCTCTCATCACTAATTCAGCGTGAGGTGTACACAGAAACTGGGAGATGTGATTGGGAAAAGCAGCAGTGACAAGTGACAGGGATGGAGCTGTTAACTCTGCACATTCCTGAGCAGTGGAGAAAGAGCTTGAGAGCAAAGGAGGGAGGAAAGGTGGAAGAGGAAACAAGAAAGTATCAGAAAAAGAAAACTCTCTGAGGAGTCCATAGCAAAGATTGACAAGATTGGGAGTATGGGGCAAAGTTGCTGGTTACAGAGAAATGAGGTGTGTTGTCTCCGTAATCTGCAGGAGACCTTTATTTTTCCTTCAAGTGTATACATTCATTTGGTTTCAGATATCTGAGGATAAAGATGTTTCTGTCTTATTATGACCCAAATCCTGTCATTTATATAGAGGGAATAAATCAGAATATATGTATAAATAATTAGTAGCATCATCACTACATTTTCCGCAAACTGATCTTTAGATTTCATGGTACCATAATCATGTAGACAAAAATTACCTCTAATCTCGAGTAAAGCTACCAGTTGGGAAACAAGAAGCCCACAGACAAACTCACCAAATGAAAGGGTGAAGGGGGGCTCTCCACCTCTCCACTGGGATGTCCCTGTAAGAAAGGCTGGTACTGGGGATTGGTCTCCACACCTGCCACCCCACCACAGCACCATGAGCAGGTACATTCCCAAGTGATACAGCAAGCCTTGTGTCTCGTAGAAAGACAGGGCAATAACTTAAAAGCTATGTTAGCGAGGATGGCTGCAGGTTTAACATCAGTCTGTAATTCGGATTTGGCAGCTTGTTCAGGGGCTGCTGCCTGTCTCCACTCTGAAGCCTTGCAGCACCGAGCAGCACACTGAACAAGCTGCACTCTGGTGATGCCCAGCACAACTCAGCGCAGGCCATGCTGCAGTCAGTGTAACAGCAGCTGAAGTGGTTTTACAGGTTCCTGACCCTGTCTCACACACAGCTGAGGCGATGATTTTTCTGCAAGGAGTTGTATGCCTGCTTCCAGTGACTCCTCTCTTCCTGCAGTCATCTGTCCTGCAGACGGCCGTGGTTTCAGCTCAGATACGACACCTTTGGAGAAGTGACCTGACTGGGTCTGTTTTGGCTTACTTTTTTTCAGTTTTCTACTCCTACCCACATCCTGTGTGCTTGCTCCCAGCTTGCTAAACCTTCATACTGGTTGCAAAGAACTTCATATGCTGAGAGGATCCGTTTCTTCACACTCCTACACAACTTTAAAGGTGAACTTTTTATGGGACATTCCAAATAATAAGAAATCCCCACAATGACTGTATGTACTGACTTCTATTTTAGAGCTGTGCTATCAAAATCATCCTAGCTACATGTCAGCACAAACAGAGTTGTGCATTTCATGGAGCTGGTAAGTTAGGCTGTATTTAAGAGGAAGATATGTTGTGTGTTTTGCCAATAGCGTATTCTGGGGCATTTTTTGCCTGTAGTATTTTCTGGTTTTCTCCCAAGGACCTCTTTCAGTACACTGACAACTGTTCTCTTCAATAAGACAAGCACTAAGACACATAAACTTAAGGACATGTCCATATCCCACTTTCGCTTCTTTTACATGCCCTATGGGAAATCCTTTTGGCATATGTGGCTGGCACTGCAGCCCAGCTTATATCAACCTCTAAAATGATGATATTTAATTGAATAAAAGGTGAGCTGGTATAGAAATGTGTGGGTAAACAGAAAGAGATGCACCATACAGATGTTCATGGAACAATTACATACAGTCAGCAAATGTCTTTATGTGAACATTACAGTGATGAAATAAAAAATATTTTATCATGCTGATGCTGTGGCAAGGTCATATGTAGCTCAAACACACCAGGAAAGAATACTAAGAAGATATTAGTGCATCAGTGAGTTTTAAGAACAGCCTGCAGATTTTCTGTCAGTATTAAGCCCCTGGCTATTGCGTTTATTTTATAGACCCTAGTTTTGAAATTATGATCTTCTGATGGGAGTGGTAGATAAGCAATTAGCAGATCCTCTGCACAGAATAAGCTACTTGTTCTGCAGTAGTGCTCAGAGGCACAGTGTATCACCATTTTTTCGTAGAGTGTCTGTGTTTAGTTGATATTCCCTAAAGGTGACAGACTCTAGTGCTTGCCTTTTCCTTCTTGCTCACCCTTTTATTTCATTCTTTGATTTTTCCACTGTAATCCCCCAGAACTGCTAAAGAGGAGGAAGTATTCTCTGCCCATAGCTTGCCTGTTTCTGCCATAAGTCTCTTGGGTTTAATCAAATGTGTGATTGAGGTGTGACACTGAGATACTCATAAATGAATATTGTCTTATGTCAGAAGTGTCCTAAGTGAAAAAAGAGGTTGTTTTTATGGAGACTGTCATCACATTTCATTCTTCTTCCTGAAGAACAGTCTGAGTTCCACCTTTCAAACCCTCTCCATGTCACAAGAGATGCTTGTGCAGTTTGCCCTGATGGTGTGGCCCAGGTGTGCAGCCACATGTGGGCGAGGGAATGAAGGCAGATCGAGTGCATTGCAGAAGGTCTGTTGTATGCCGTGTGTTTCCCTGATCAGATTCTGTTGTACCACAGTGTTGGAAACTGTTTTGTGCTGCTCAACATCTTTTTAACTCTGTCTCATAGTTGCTGGGGAAGCAAGAACAGTTCCCATGCTGCATCAATGCACAATGCAAGCTCAGTTGGACAACCTGCTTCTAGCTACTGTCTCCAAACTCCTGCTTTGGGGCAAGTTATTTCTGTACCTAAAAGGCAGCTGTTGTCATGATGTCCTTGATCTGCTTCTGACTGGGACAGCTGGACTGCCAGCCACGTTTTGGAGACAACAGGACAGACAGAGTCCTGATTTGGGCTCAGAAATCTCTTTTCTGTACCATAAGGAGTGCAGAGAGCTGCCAAATTCCATGTGAGGGAAAAATCAGTGGATGAGAGAAAAAATCTTTTCAGATCATTGTTCTGTCTCAGACATACCCCTCTTTTACAAAATCTTCTGCTTTGATTCACAATCCATGCTCTGTTTCTTTGTCTCTCAGTTAAAGATTCAGGCAAGACAGAATGACTACTTTGATTTTTATGGAAGCTCTTGTCAGACACCACATGGCTGTGTCCTAGTTGCCCCAACTCATTCTAATTTGGGGCTAGGTTGTGTGAGTTACCTTATGTGTTTCTCAGCAGTTCTGTACAGGGACCTGCATTTTGGTTGAATTGGCCTTGAAAAAAATCCTCACTCTTATAAATATTTTGACCTGCTGCCGGGCTATAGAAATCTATTCTTAGAGCAAATGATGCTATGGCAACTGTCCCTGCAATATGACACAGTAGCAAGAATTCTGTCTCCTTTTAATCTGTAGCTCCCAAAATACCTTCTGCACATCCCAAGCCACCTGGCTTTCCCCACCCTCTTCAGAGCCAGGAAAGCAGCTCCTTCCCAATTTATTTTTCTAGTTCAGTCTGAGGCAAAAGCGTCTTAAGCCAATTTAGGTAGATCTGAAATAACATACTCAGTCCCAGCTGTCATAACCTATATTACAGGATATTCCCCTTACTTTTCTATGACACTTTCCCAGTTGCTCTTATGATCTCATTTCCCCTCAGGACTTCCTAAAAAATCCTTTGACATGGGCTCTGTCATACCCTATATTCCTCTTTGTATATCCCACCAAAGGTGAGTTGTCAACTTGAAAACTTTGGTTTGCACATTTTTCAATCAATAGAACATAGCATTTATTCAGAGGCTAACATTTTTATACACAGCTTTCTCTGACAAGACTAGCCTGTGTTTCATTTATTGATTTACGTCCATAACAATAGCTAGATTTTTGGGAGCCCATATATGTCAAGAGCTTGCTTTAGTTGGAATGTACCTATGCCCATCCTAAGAGATGGGCACTTCCTTAGAGAGCTGAAGACCTGGTGTTATAAACATGCTCAGAGCTAACCATTACACATTCAGGACTGTTAGCAACAGACCTATAGAAAAATCTGAAATTTTTTACCTCTCCTGATCCACACTTATTACATACTAATTTCCCAAGTACACTGTGGGCTTGTACATGGCATCCTGCTAGTAATTGGGAGCTGCGAGTGCTGTTTGCTTGAGTACTGAGCCACCTACAAGTTTCACAGCATTTGGTGAATAATTGAAGGATTTGTGTGTTCAGTACATCCCATATGCCATGACTGTCTTCAAGTGGTAATACAGTGATAGCAACAATGTGGCTATTGAAAAGCTCTGCAGATAACACATAAATTCACCCCTGGTGTAACCCCACTGACAACTGACCTGCAGCTGGAAAAGTAACAAACAAGGTTGTAGGATGTAAAGGGGTTCTTGCTGCTATTCTGCTTGGGCTCTCTTTGTTCTGCTGCCCTGCCAGGACACCACTCATGTATGTGGCACTGATGTGCTGAGGCGTGGCTGATAATATCATTTACAGCTCTTCAGAGGGGTCCCACGGGCATTAGAAAAGTAAATTGTCATTGCTAAAATGCGGGCATGAATAAAAATACTTGCCCTGATTTCTCTGCTATAGTAATCATAATTTCTAGGATAAATTATATTAACTTTCTTCATCTCATAAAAGGTGTTTTAACCCTTTAGGGAGAAAGAACAGGGTAACATATTAAGTATAATGTATTGCATTTTAAAATTTTTCACTGTGCCTCAAATTCCTTCTTACTTTATTTTACTGAAAGCCTTTTAAGGTCACTATCCTTTTATGAAATGCAATGTACTGATACTTTTGTGTCTGATGCAAGTTTTCCGTACTGGAATGTAAATCCTCTAAAATACATGCTGTTCACTTGTTCCAGCTTTCCAGTTTTCTTCCTGCAACACAGGAGGATGGACCACCAAACATTAAAGTTTGACAGGGAAAAGGGAGGGAAGGGTGAGCAGATGACAGCGCGGAGTCCTTCTCTGCCCCAGCTGCAGATTGAAGGATCTAGAGCGGAGCAGTTTCACTCTCTGTTGGCACCTGTTAATTGGGGCGCAGCTTTGAACTCAATGCTCGTGCCTCAGGTGAACACCCAGAGCCATCTGTCCCCCAGCCTGCCGTGCTGCCATCCAGAGGTACGGAATCATCCAGGCAGCGAGGAACATCTCCAGGAGGAAAGGAAGCGATAGCCTAACACATTCACTGCAACAATTTGGACCTTCAGCCCCCAGGACCAGCAGTCTATCTGCTAGGGTCTGGAGCAAACCTCCTTGCTCCAACACCTTTGGGGTTAATCAAGCTATACACTTTTTTTTCCCCTCCAAAGACAAAGCTACATCCCTGGCAACAAACACCCTACTGCTTTAGCATGGCCTAAGCCCATATTTTTGTTAAGATCCCCACATGCAGGCTGTAGCTTCCCTGTACATGACATGGCTGTGCCCTGCCAGCTCTGACTCTGACAGCAGAGCTCATGTTGTTGAAAAAATTATCTTCTGCTCTGCCTGCATAAATAATTCTTTGTTGTCCATGTGTGTTTATGTAGTCAGTCTGAGTTTTCTGGAGTTTCTAGGGGTGCAGGAGGGGGAAGAAGCATAAGCCCCGCTGGGATTAACCCTGTCTGGCTGTGCACAGCTCTGCCTTTGTGTGTTTTTCCAGCTCAGTCCTCCTCTCCCTCCTCTCACGGCCACTGGCAGAAGTGAGCTGTCCCAGCAGTGACTAATTGTACCAGGTCAATGGCAGGGCAGTGGCTCCCTCCCCTCCCCTGCACCCCCTTTCCCCTCCCTCTCCACGCGAGGTGCTTTCTGGAGGAGATACTCAAAGCTGCATGGCTTTGAGGTTTTTTTTGAATGGGGACCTGCATGACTACCAAAGATGCGAGGAACCAGCTGCTTGGGCACTGGGCACTGGCGCCCTGCCACATCTGAGCAATCTGCAACACCTGGGTTTTGGTGAAGGAGATGAATGCCATGGAGGCAGGCTACAACACTGGCTCCCCAGGACTTGGGTTTAATCAATCCTTGATACTTTGCATCATGCCTTTTTGTTGTTACCATCTAGCATGCATACAGCATGTGTTTTTAACCAGGTAATTATTTTATCCTTAGGTGAAGCATGTACTCCAACACCTGTCATTAGCAGCACCATGTGTTCAGTTTATGCTGTAGATCTTCAAGTGCTATATTTGGATGTCTTTGTCATAAAATAACTCAGGTGCCCTGTGGAGGCCTCAGAGAGCCCTTTGATGGACTCCAGACATCCTCCTGATTGGCCCATTATCTAGTTGTTTACCAGTTGCACTCTCAATCACCTATTATATTAATTGCAATGTTCCAATAATTGGATTTCCTGTTTTTCAAGCCTGTATGCTATTATTTCAACCTTCCACAACACACAGACCTGGAATGAAGGCTGCCAATTTGCATTCATACTAACCAAGTGCAAACAGAGCAAACCTTCTGACAGCTGGGAAGGACAGTGATGTCTGCAAGGACACCAGGCACTGTGCAGCAGCTTCACCTTCCCTGCACTGACTTCCCCACTGAAGAGAAAATTTGACCCCCCAGTTCCACTTTAACCTGCCAGAACTGAGATTCCCCAAGCCACCAGAACTGCATCATGACTACCAGCAGTAGTGGTTTCATCTCTTCTTTAGCATCTTCAGCTTTTATTTTCTAAATACAAGTTACTCAGTGTTTCTCACACCAGATCTCCTGGAAATTTTCTTTTTTTTTCCTTTAATAAATCTTGCCATTCAAAATCAGTTGCTCTATATGTGATTTCCCATGGAATATATTTGCAATACCATTTCATTTCTATAGAAATGCATTTATTTCCTATAGGAATAGCATGCAGTAAACACATTTTATTCCACTGCATTTGTCACATTGAAAAGACTGTCTCGGGTTTAGGCATTTTCCTGTCCTTCTATGAAAATGCATGAACTTGTTCAGGTTCTGAAAATATTGAAGGACCTGCCTGACTATTTACTTCCAGACAACACCCCAATCCCACCCTGCCACCCTGCCTTCCTTACCCTCTCCATTACAAGGCTTCCTACCTCTTCAGTGTTTATGCCAATGAAGTCGGTGGAGGAATCCTTTCTGCCAAATGAAGTCCTACTCATTAAGCAGCAATTTGTTGTTATATTTAGCACGGGTTTCCTCACTGAGCAGACTCTACAATGTATCCCAGAAAGTACCTTTGGTTTCTGTGGGAGCTTTGTGTGGGTTGCTTATGAAATCCTACCTGTTGTGCGTATTCTCCACTGAGGACTGAGCTGGAGCACAGACGCTTCAGTGAAGCTTTTGAGTCAGCTAGGACTGAAATTATTCCAGCTGTGGCAAATAAACAGTGGCATGGCAAGCAGTCTGGGAAATCCAACATAGCTGACACCAGAAAACACCAAGGACACTGCAATGGGAGCAGGAGTCAGAGACCACAGGGCACTCACTGGGTGCACTGGAAGAGATAGCATGCAGTGGTCTGCACAGGACTGTGAGAGGCAGTGATATGTCCAGGACCCTCCACACCTAGGCAGTTTAGCTGGGGCTAGTCATCAGACTGTCCAGAAAAGTTCTTTTCTTGACCCACTGTGGGCTAGTGTCTCAATGAGACACTGTGTTTTGGCATAAGAAAGAACGTGTGAACAACACATGGTGGGGGTCGGAGGGCTGGGGTTAGCACGGAGCAACAGTGCGTGAAGGAGAGATAGAAGAGGCTGTGCTTGCACTTTGAAGTCATTCATCATAGGAGACAACAGTTTTATAGTTATTTCACAGTCTTTAGAAATATATATTTACTCAGGACTAACAAGAGTTAAAAAACTCCTATTAATAGTCCCTGCTTTAGTCCTTCTTCTGGGAAAATAAAAGATTGGATGGTTTTTTAGGCTAAATATATCATTCCCTGTTCTTATCAAATATGCAGCATGTTTCCTACTCCCCATACCTTCTACACTGTCTTTTAGTTCATTTTAAAATACTCCTCTTGCTAAGAGCAGAGAGATACATCAGATAATTGTATCACAGTAACATTCCTCAATGGCTACACAAATAGTTCCTTTTTCTTCTTCGCCTCCTTCTCCTCCTCCTCCTCCTCCTCCTACCTTCCCTGCTTAAGTGACATCTACTATAATGCATTGCTGGATTTGAGGCCCAAGTACCACTGAGGGCTCAGCTGAGACCTAATTCCACATTTGCCCTCATCTGAGAAACTGGGCGTGAGAATTTAATATTTCTCCTTTTTTCCACAGTGGACAACACTAAATGGAGGGGAGCTGCCAGCCGTAAACTACTCCGTGCATGCAATATGAGTCATGTTTCTAAGCAGATTTTTTTTCCTGGTAAAAAATAATAAAGCAAGTCTTCAGTATCAGTAGAAAATACCACGCATTTCCACTCTTATTAACCAGAACAAGTATTTATCTTTCTCCTGCAGTGCAGCTTGGATCCAATACACTCACACAGCTGAGGGAAGACTCAGCTGGTGGAACACGAGAAAGATCAGAGCAGACAATTATCACAGCTACTTGGGAACCAGTTCCTAAATCCTTTTCTAAAATAAAAGGAACGTATATGTACATCAGCACTGAAGACAGAACAATTCCTTGTTTCAAAAAAGTATTGCCGTATAAAAGACCAGAATAAGCATTTTATTAATGGACTGCTTTTAATATAAAAAATTTACAGCCTAATTGCATTCCAGAAGGAATTATCTCTTCTAATATGTGCTCTGGATGTAATGGAGATGGAAAAACTGTCTCTGTAGTTAATGACAACTTAAAATCTCCTGCATCAAAAGCCCTTTGCATGCCAGACTTTTCACACGCAGCTGTGTCTGCGAGGCTGGTTTGGCTGACGAGGTGCATGGCTGCTGGCTTTCAGGGCTGAGCTGCACGACTGTAGTGGCAGGGGCCGGTGGCCAGGTCATCTCCCCTTCCTGCAGATCAGGTGCTTTGCAAGTCTGAGCAACACTACATGGTTTTCCACCAGGGTCTGGGTGCTGCCACAAAGCCTTTGTCCCCAGAAATGCTCTCGACCAGGAAAGCTTTGATTTCAAGCCCCAGTTCCGCCCTTCCAGGACAGGAACCATCAAAGTTATGTTTTTGTTAACATGATCTTGTTATCAAACCTTTGTCCCACTGAGCTCTAAACCTGCCATGTAATTGCACGTTGTATTTTAATCACCATGTAACCACATTCTTTAAGTACTTTTTTCCCCTAGGGCAGAGGCCCTGACCATGCTGTGGTAGAGGGCTGGTGGGTCTAAGTTTCTGTGCTTTTCTAAACACTCCAATCTGTGTGTGGAATTTGATTTATGATATACTTGGCTAGCCAAGGTGAAGAGTATGGGAAAATCTAGGTCCTTTATGGCCAGCTTAACCTGGTGTCAAGCATCCCAGCTTCCTTACAAGCTTTTGTTAATTGTTAGGACTGCTTCTGCTGTAACTTCACAGAGCCAGCATGGCTGGAAAAACACGCCCCTTTTGGCTATCATGGGAACACATCTAGTGAATCACAGAATACTAGAATCACAGAATGGTTTGGGTTGGAAGTGATCTTAAAGGCCATCTAGTTCCAAACCCCAACAGACCAGGTTGCTCAAAGCCCCATCCAAACTGGCCTTGAACACTTTCAGGGATGGAGCAACAACAGCTTCTGTGGGCAGCCTGTGCCATTGTTTCACCACTGTCTGAGTAAAGAATTTCTTCTTAGCACCCACTCTAAATCTCTCCTAGTTTAGTTTAAAAATGTCCCCCCTTTTCCTATCATTACCTGTCCTTGCAAAAAGACCGTCTCCCTCTTTTTTCATAAGCCCCCTTTAAGTACTGAAAGGCTGCAAGGAAAACTTAGAATCAACTAAAATATATACTTTTTTTTTTTTTTTTTTAAGATTGTGGTTCCACATGCACTAAAAGTGCTCTCTATCCCTACACACCAGGTAAGAAACAGTGATTTTTTTTTTCTCTGTGGACCAGCAAAAGGCATGAATCTTTCTTAGGTGACATAGATAGGGTTCCTAATCTGCTGATCGCCACTAACAGCTTGTTAGCTAACACATTTATACATCCTAGTTTGAAAACACCATCCATGTCTACTGCCCAGCACACATGTCCACCAGAGTTCAAAGCCAGATTGCTGCTTGAACATCATTCAGAACCTCTAGGTAACTCAGGCTGGGTAATTACACCCAGCCAACTTTGCACTGAGTTCACGAATTCTTGTCTGTGTAGAATATATCTAGTGTAGAATATATCTAGAATATATCTAAATTGGTGTGCTAAATTCGGGGGCTGCACAGAGACTGTGTGTCCCACACACTGTGCAGTTGGACAGCCACATGTACCTGTCACACAAGGTGTGCAAAGAGTCCTCAGCTAATTTTGAGGATTGTTACATAGGCATGTAGAAAATTTCTTTTCAGAAAAAGTAGAACTGACAATTTTGGGGGTTTTTCTTCTAAAGCTGTTGATTGGGAAGTTATTCTACACAAAACCGGGCATCAAGACCCCGCTTTTGCAAAAGCACGGTGTTACTCTTCAGGCTATTTTATGTTGGAGCATATCTTGTTAACCAAAGTAGTGGCTGCAAGCGTAAGAGAGGAATGCAGTGGGCTCTGATGTAACAAAAATCCACTAGAGCTGGAACAACCTGCTTTGATCTATAACACTCCTACAGGAAAGCTGTAAAAATTGCAAAGCTCTCAGAGCTACTTACTGAGGTAAATATTGGGTCACCATATATTTAGCAATGATAACATAAAACCTCAGAAAAATACAGTGTATGAAAGAAAGTTCCTACAGGTAACTATAGAGGGGGAAACAGGAAGAGGTTTGCCTGAATCTATTCTCAGTTGCTTCTCTTCGTAAAGATAAATAAGTGAATGTTCTGTGGTACTTTCTTTATTCTAGGCGGTAAAAATGCTCAGAGAAGGTCTGTAATTATTTTACTCAGTCTTCCCTCTATGGAGGGAGCTGAGAAACAACCACAGCATTTACATCTGAAAGCTGGACTTTGAGGACAGAAAAAAAATTCTGTCTTCTTCTGTCTTCCTCTCTTTCTGTATTCCACCTTGTTGGTGCAAGAATATTGTGTTGCTCACAGGCATCTGTAAAATAATAAGGTGGTACTCTAAAATTAGATCAGTTGGGCATTTACCTGGTAGCAGTGGATCATACTGTAATGATGAGGTTAAATCAGAACAGATGCGTCTTGGAGATTTCCTGAGGGCTTCTTTGATGATGGCACAGTCTCACTTCATTCACAGAGAAGGGAGGTCCAGGCCAGGCACTTCCTGAAGGCAAACAAATGGTTCTGTTATCCTGCCTGCTCTGTACCACGCGGCTGTGAACCTTAGTTGCATGCACAGATCAGTTCATGGCTGTTGTCTCTGTAGATATTTTCTCATGGTAAACAGGGCTCCAAGACCTTGGGTAGCCCGGGAGTAAAAAGCCTCAGGCACTTCCATTACATGCTCACATAGCTGGGGATGATTTCTAGTTGCTTGACAGCTTGCCTTCTGGGTGCTTTAGAAAGGTGTGGTGCTCTTTGCCTCTTTTTTTTCAAAAAATTTTCTGTCCCACACAGTGTTTAGGCTGTGCAATTTTCTAACGTGTTGGCCATACTGCAGCACCATAGCAGAGCTCATCTGACAGGCAGGGATTTTTTGTCAGTGAAGCCTTTTCCTGATGACATGCAACACTTCACAAAACCCATCTGGTACTAGTACTGCAGCCAGTAATGAAAAGAACATCAGAGGTAAATAATAAATGAGCAGAAACCTCAGGTTTTGCTGAGCATCATGTTTTGATCAGGTACACCAGTCAGAGCTTGCCTGAAATCTTCATTCAGGAGGCAGCTTGCCAAAACGAAGGGACAAGCAATGAGTTCACATGAAACGTGCAGATCTCGTACATCATGATGTACCTCTTGACACCCAAAGCACTGGAACATCCATGTCCTGAATGGGTCCCTGCTGAACAGAGAGGAGGAGCTCTAAACAGAGGTAGGTATTTCCATACTGTGTCGGTTTTGCATGGGATAGAGTTAAATTTCTTCCCAGTAGGGCTGTGTTTTGGATTTGTTCTGAACACAGTGTCAATAACACAGGGATGCTTTTGTTATTGCTGAGCAGGGCTTACACAGAGCCAAGGCCTTTTCTGCTTCTCAACCAACCAAACCAGCAACCAGGCTGGGGTGCACAAGGAGTTGGGAGAGGACACAGCTGGGACAGCTGACCCCAGCTGACCAAAGGGACATGCCAGACCATCATGCTCAGTAGAGAAAGTGGGGTGGAAACAGGAGAAAGGGGGGAGCATTTGGAGTGATGGTGTTTGTCTTCCCAAGTCACCATTACACATGATGGGGCTCTGCTCTCCTGGAGATGGCTGAACACCTGCCTGCCATGGGAAACAGTGAATTAATTCCTTGTTTTGCTTTGCTTTTGTGGGCAGCTTTTGCTTTTTCTATTAACCTGTCTTTGTCTCAACCTACAGGTTTTCTAGCTTTTAACCTTCCGATTCTCTTCCCGATCCCACTGGTGGGAAATGATCAAGCAGCTCTCTGGGGTTTAGTTGCTGACTGGAGTTAAACCATAACACATACTCCTGGATGGTGTATTTCCACTTTGAAATATTTAACTTTCTTAACTTCATCACATGGTTAGAAGTACAATGCTCAAACTTTTATTTTTTTCTCTCAGCTATTACCAGCTTCTGTGACCTATACATTGTGTAGATTTATCTTTCTCTGGATCTATTCGTTCCCTCTAATTATTGGGGTTTGGGTTTGTTGTTTTGTTTGGGGTTTGTGTGTGTTGTGGGGGGAGGGTTTGCTTGTTTTTCTGTTGTTGTGATGTGTCACTCCTCTCTGCCAAAGTCCTCCACACAGCATTCCTATGGGGTTTCTTCCCTCAGAAGCTTTAGCACCTTTCAATCACTGTTTTGGCACTTCAGCTCTATTCTTGTTCAATCTGTCTGTTTGTTTGTTTGTTTGTTTGATTGTTAATATTGCCAAGCATGACAGTGCAGCAATGAAAGCTCTTCCATCTCTCACATTCTTCTCAGTTGTGACACTTGCTGTTTGAGTTTTAGAGACCTGTTGCTTTTCTTTATCCATTGAACTGTATTTAATAAATTGATCTTCTATCACTGGTGTGTCAAAACATGTCCTAAAGCTCATACAGTGGAAATCTTTTCATTTTTTTTCTTTTGAAACACTTTTTTCAAATTTTTTTAGAAATTAATCATTAGAATAATAGTTCTGATACTGTATCTACACTAACTTCATCATTCTTCCCCCTTTTTCTGATCAGTGATTTCACTACTTTCCCCACCATTAAAGGCATACTCTGCAGGAAGCTGGAGGTAATGCTTCCTGTCCCTTCATCTACTCTCATGCTCAAAACTGCATCTGATGACTAACTGTGTCAGCATGCTCTAACTTTCTGTGATATTCCCCCAGTCTAGTTCTGTAATGAAGCTCCACTGAGTAAACATCTCCTGTAAATGCGCCTTTGTATCTTGGACAAATTGTTGCAGCACGCACTGACTTTGCACAGTTTGCAGCAGTGTGCAGGGTTTCATCCAAGCAGCACTAACAACCATTAAAATCTGGAAGCTGACCATTACACAGACTGTCCTGAGCACAACGATGACTTCAAGAAATGAAATAAGGCTGAAGATCCCTTCCACCTGGAAAGACTCACTCTCCAGCTGTCGAGTTCTGATTCAGCCTTGCTGTGACACTCCTGCTGGGCACTCCTCAAGTGGTTACTCAGTGAAATGTTCTGTTTTGTGCAGTTTTGCTCCTTTAGTCTACTGATGGATTTCGATTGCAAGGTGGGTTGATTTCTAGATGAACTGCAGATTAAGGAGCTTCTGAATTTAAACACTGACCTTTAGCTTTCCTACCGCCTCCACTGATGTACAATTTAGTTTGATTCATAGTGAAATTTGAAGAATTACTTTTGGTAAAAACAGAAAACATTTCCTTAAGTCAGTAATGTAGCAAACAGCCTGATTTGATCAGTTTCGCTTGATTTATTTTAATAGGAATAAACCTCACTGCAGCCAGTTTGGGAGAAATTTGTCAGCTACTCTTTTTTTAAAAGATAGAAGTTGCTCCCCGAGAAGCTTGATGAGTTTGAGTTATTAGATGTATTTGCTGAAGTTCACGTTATTTCTTCTCATGTTATGGAAAATATAAATGATAAGAATGTTACAACCAAATGTCTTGATCTGACTTTCTGTGGGTCACAAGATAAGACATATTTAGCCTGTAA
The DNA here is from genome assembly GCA_008033365.1 of Pseudorectes ferrugineus. NCBI lineage: Eukaryota > Metazoa > Chordata > Aves > Passeriformes > Pseudorectes > Pseudorectes ferrugineus. Next base: position 18,035 of record QWTY01027385.1, read on the forward strand.
CTAAGCTTGATCTATTTTATGTGGTATAGAGGAAAGAGGGTAAATTGCAGGTGAGGTAAACATTTGACTAATTAAAATAAAGCTCCAGAGATTAGGTGGTACTTTGGTGCTGTGATGTTTGTAGTCTGAGAATCTGGGTATGAATGATAACTACAGTTTCGGCTCTGACTCCAAACATCCTTGTTAATAGTGCAGGCGGCTGCACAAACTTCTAGCACATGACAGCACAGAAAGTTACTAATGCCTTGTGAATATGTGTGATGAGTTTATCAGCTTTACTAAATTGAACCTCTCTTATCTGCTTTTTGACAATCCTTTCTTCCAAATGCTAATATTTGTGCATCAGAGGAAGTATGGAAACTGTGCAGTTGTTCATTTGCAGTGTGATGATCAACCAGTGCTGTTGGCTTGCTGCCACTCATTCCTTCCCTACTGTGTGGGTGTCAAGCTGGCAGTCCCTGAGCACAAGTCACAGTGAGCCTTGGGGAAGCAATGCCATGGGAAAAGGGATAGCCAAAGGGATAGCCAAAGACACTACTCAAGAGCAATGCACAGGATAAATCAGCTTTAATGAGTGCACCGAGAGAAGAGTAGAACTAATTCCTACATCTTGAATCTGAATAACATGTCATTTCATTACACAGGATATAAACAAGTAAGTAATTCAAATAGGATGTCTATTAGTGGGAAAAAAATTTCAGCATTATTTCCGTGGCTGAGCAGTCCAGACAGGATTGCCAACATCCATTGTGCAGATCTCCTGAACTGCTCTGCTATTTGTAATTTTTATATTTGTTAATATTTTGGCAACTTCCTCCACACATGGTTAACCCTAACATTATTTGTCATCTGAACTCTTTATAGTATTGTACCATTGTTTCATCAACTGCTTAAAAATGAAGATGAGCTATTATATTTAAGTAAATATCTTAGAACTTGTCATTGCTTTGAAATGCTTTTCATCTTGGAGATCAAAGCCTTATGGTTGGATCTGACTTTTATCGTGTCTTTCTTAGGGCAAATCTCAAAATGCCATCATACATGGTCCTTCTCAATTCCTTATACCCATAGCGGACACATAAATCTCAAAGTTGTGGAAGCACTGTTTTTCATGTTATAGCAAATTAAAGCTGTCTCCCTTTCCTCTAGATGCACAGCTATGCCACAGAGGTCCACACTTAGTGTCCCACAGGCTTCCAGTGCCTTGCACCTGGAAATGAGCCCACTGGATGGTGTGCTGTGCAGCACACTGATATCAGCCACTGGGAGCAACATGGGAATATCAGCCAGGTGCTCAGATTTCTCAGGCTGTTTAAAACTAAAGACTAAATATAGATTCCCAAGGCCCATGAGGTTTGTCTTGAGGTGTTGAAGGGGCTGATATCGACAATTGCAATATCCAGTTGCCTGGGTTTGGACAGCAACTTCTTCTGGTTCTTGATCAGCAGGCAGGCCATATTCTTGTATGAGAGAATACTCCCATAAAACATTTCTGATTCCTCCTTGCTTAGGAGAGCCAAAATAACTGAGCAGTCTGATGACTGGTTGTGAGATGGCATTGACGTCTTGGGATTTGCCACGTGGTACAGCCTGGCCGTGGCTGCAGGTTCCCATGTGCTGGGACAGACTGAAAAGCAAGTGAATCCAAATCTCCTCAGTGCACTGATTCCCATCCAGCTACTGCAAAACGCACCCCTCCTGCTAGACCTCTCTGCTGTATGTTTAGCAAAGTGAGATGTTTTTGGCTAACTGTGCAACAGATTTCAGAAAAAGCTGGCAGCCTAGAAGCACAGTATATCAATCAATCGATCAATCAATCAGTCAGTAATGAGGAAATAAATAAGTACGCATGTCTTTGTTACTACTTTAGAAGAGCTCTGGGACCACATTAGCCTGGGTGAAGAAGGAAAGAGCGAACAGTAAAGGTGGAAAGCAAGCTGATGTATGTAGGTGGCTAAATGGAGTTAAATGTGTAATTATGTGACATGGGGGTATGGTTATGAATCACAAACCGTGCTACCATTTTTCAAATGAGTGCTGTGGTGAAATAGACCACACTACCATTTTAAATGATATAAGTGGGACTTAACCTTATTTGTTTCTATCAATCCTGGTTGACTATAACTTTTCTTTAAGAAGTATGTGATTGTTAGGAATACATTATGCTCTGTTTTTCAGAGCACACTACTGCTGAAGTGTATGATGAGTCACCTAATTGAACAGGGATGTGTGTCATTACATAAGGAGAAAAATAGATTAGAAGTACCACCCAAATGCCAATGTGTATTCTGATTTTGATTGCAGTAAATAGACTTGGAAATATTTTATTTTATTGATTAAAAAAATTAAATATGTTGAAAATTGATTAGGACTGGAAATTTAGGGGGACATTAGTTTGAAAATAATAAAAGAAAATCCCAGAAAGAATATTCTTGTATCTGTTGATCAACTGAAAATTTCAATGTCTTCTGGCACTTATGACAAAGAAGAAAATTCTCCTCTTTACTCAGCCACAAGAGAATCTGATATTTTCATAAAACCCATTAGGAAGGAGGTGCCTGGAGAGCAAGTGATGTTTCTGGTACAAGTTAGAGACACTAGAGCTGAGGATGATTTAAAAAATGTGGACTGTAGCCCTAAGGTAAAGATGGAGGCTGTGCAATTGCTTACGTTGTATGACTGGGTGTGCCCACACCGTGGGGTTAATGCTAAAGGCAGTGGCAAGCAACAGCCCATTATCCTTTTGGTAAATCCATGACTGATAATGATGTCAGAGCTATTAAAAATAATGAGCTGCTCAGATCTCACAAAGCACTTGGGTAGATGTAAATCCCTTATGCAACATTACCTGGGTGGTGGGAGGGGCAAGAAAATCTTTCTCCGTGTGGGAATGGTGACCATGCTGGGACAGGGACTCAGCCCTGCCTGCCACCACTTCTCCAAGCATGGCCTTACAGCTGCACCACTGGCTCTTAGAAAGGCCACCAGCACCATCAAGGTTAGCAATTTCCTTCAATGAAGCTGTCCCAGCAGAAAGCTCAGCCTGGCATTACTTAAAGCCTGAATTTTCCATGCTGGACTGCAATGCCATGGCATTGCCCAGCATGCTGTATGTTTGATCCAAATGGAAAGCATCCAGAGGTTTAGGACAGCTATATATAGCTCAACTTGGAGCTAGGTCTGTATATGGTGGGCTCAAATCACTGCTCATGGTCACCTTCCTAACCATTCCTTGCTTGGGGTGGCTCCTTGCTCCCTACCTGCAGCTTCTCAGGGTAAAAAATTGTGTAAACGCCACAGGTTTTAGCCCACATTTGATCATCCCTGCTTCCCACTCCTCAAACTGGTATTAGTGGCTTTTGTAGGTTTTTAAGGTTACTTTACACCCTGGTGGCACTTGAAACCCTAAAGTCATTTCAGGACCCAGATGGAACACAACTGAGTAAGTGGTGGCATATTGCCCTGACAGCAGACTGGAGTCTGCATGTCAGATGGGGTGAGCAGGCAGGGGACACATGAGGGTAGGCAGGCAAGAAGAGGTTATTGAGAAAGGAGATGACTCCATTTTTCAGCTGCCATCACTCTCCTCTGGCTGATCTCTGGGCTCTGGAGAAAGCCTGCCCCAGTCTTCCAGCACCACTGAGCACTCTGAGGGTATTATGTGCCTCCCTCCCACAGTGATACGGACTCTTTTCCCCCAGCCTCAGGAGACATCTGAACTGCAAAAGACTAGAGGAAATGAAAGCAAATGGTAGACAGGGATACTGTGTGGGTCTAGTTTTTTGCCTCGTATGCCTGCTTCTCTAAAATTTGTTTATTCTGTTCTCATCTTTCTGATGAGGGACCCAGTCCTGCTGCTCCTCTGGTTGCTCTTTCCTCCACAGGAATAAATCCCCCAGAACGTTTTCACTTGCCAGGTTTCAGGTGGACTTGAACTTGGTCTAATATAGCTTGGCTGCTGTAGACCCCTCTACTATTAATAACTCTTCAGTGGCTCGAGGACGTAAGGTCCCTCATACTTCTCAGTAAGTTATATTTGTATGGTACTTATATGACGCAGCAAGTTTGTAAAACGCCACAGCTGCAAAAACAGAGTGTGTGGGGATCAACAGATTGAATTCAGTCAAGATCCTCACTCTGCTTTCAAATCAGACTGCACCTGTTGACACAGATTGCTGTTCATGTGCCATAAGGCAAACCTTACCTTAGAGAGTTTCACATTTAGTAAACAGGTGAGGAGAACGCACAGACATTCCTGGGCATAACTATAGCCACAGATAGATTTATAGCTACATAGACACTGAACCACCCGAAAGAAACATTCAGAAAAGCCATGAGCTGAAAACCATGCTGAAAAATGCACGTATGAACCAATGTGTGTGTGTATGTGTTGTGTGCAGATCAGCAGTGTCAGGGTGAAGGCATTTGCACACCAACACTTGCATGCAAACACAGATAGAAGGTCTGTGGTGCACAGGCTTTGCACAGCTCTGGAGGGCTTGCCTTTTATGTTAGCTGGGCTTAACATATAAATGTCAGGAACTAACTTTTATATTAATAATAAAGAGTTGCTAGTTTCAGAATGAGCCTCGGTGGATGAGTTAATTAAAAATAATAATAGTTTGCCAGCTGCTAATTAGGAAATTAATTAGTCATACAGTAGAGTGTTACTTCTGCTCGTGAACGAGCTGACTTCAAGTTGTCTCAGAGAAGACTGGCTTTCAACCAGCATCATTAAGTATATTCACAGAAAAAAATAAAAGCTGATTATTGATGAGTATTTTCCTTTGAATAAGAGGAGATCTGTTCCCTCAACAAAATAAAATCCTCTTCATAGAGGAGATGTATGTTATCTCTTTTGGCAGAAAAGAGCTTCTGCAAGCTTCTGATTATCAAAACGAAAAAGGAGATGGCATTGATGTAAGGTTAGTTTAATCTACTTGGTCCTGTGGTGTAACAAGCAGTTGCATGAAACTACTGCTCTCTGAATGGTAAATGAAACACTAAAATGGGAAATTCTATCAGTAACTTCTCACCTTTATCATCACAACAGCAAGCTGCATTTAATGTCAACACCCTTAGAGCCTCCTCCTCGAAGTCTTTGCTGTCCTCTAAGTCCACCCTGGTACTCAGAGCATAATGAGGAAAGCAAACACGGTGCTTGTGGGTTAAAACATGTGTCTGAAGATGTTAAAAACTGGGAAGAGACTACCTCAATATCAGTACCATTATAGGTAGCCCCAATTTAATTTCCTACCTAAGAGCCAACACAACCTTAAAAAAGCCATGCTACCATGAAAATCATTCTTGACAGCTGTAGGGTGCCAGATATGAAGCACAGCCTGTGTATGAGGATAGGTGTGTTAATTATAACCCTGAGAACACAATTAAAAAGACCATCATGTTGAAGGCCCAGGAAAACAGATGTCCCCATGTATCCAGAGCTGAAATTATGTTAGATTTATGAGATCTGATGCTAGTGCACCTGGTTGGGCAGCAAGCATACATGCATGGTGCAAAGGAATACCTCAGAGGAGCTCTGTGCCTGACACACTGCCTATGGCCTCCTCTGATTTCCGTGGGGAAATGCTGCAACTTCGTCCCTGCAGACAGCAGACCCAGCTTAACTACTGGGACAGGAGAAGGAATATGATATCTAACTAGAACTGTGGAAGCCAGTATTTAGGCAGAATGTAATCCTTCAGCCCAGGATTACAGATAACAGTGAGGGTTCCTTCTCCATCTTCGTGGAGAGCCTCAAGGGACAGTGATGTGGCCAGCATCTCCCATACCAGCTCTTGGGGGAAGCCCATGCTACAGAGTGATGTGGTGGGTGCAGAGTGGGGACTGGATGGGAGGGGAAATACACAGTTTGCCACAGCTCCAGACTGTTTTTGAAGCACACGTGCTTAAAGCAAACACAATCCTGGCTTTAGGTGGCATTTGCTGAGTGAGACTATCAATCCATACAGGCATCAAAACAGGTCTCTCTTTGACAACAAATGTGTTTAAAAGTAATGGTTAACAAATATGAAGGGCCTACACTTACCACAGTGATTATTTTTAGAAGAATGTTGCTTTTAAAATCAAATTAAAGAACATAAATTGTGACCAAGTTTCAAATAGCCATCCTACTAGATATTTCAAAGGAAAATCCTACTGATGCTGCAGAGACTCCAAGCCTTTGGCCATCAAGGAACAAAATACTTACCTTACTAGCATTTTGATACCTGGGATTCATGTATTCCTGTTCTTTGAAGATGCAAATGCGTACTGTGAAAGCACCAGCCAGTGCCACCTGCCTTTTTCCTCTACTCCTGGCATACACTCTTGAGCAGTGGCAGGGGATTTTCCAAGTATTTTAGTCACTAGGATGATAACAGAAAATGTTACATAATGGCATTTCACTTGGAGGAGTTGAAGAGGATGTATCCTCTAATTCAAACAAAAGAAGAGAGATACTGTCAAACAAAATAAAATGAAACACTCAATGAATTGTGTTTTATGTGGTATCTTCTGTAAGGTAATCTTTGTGGACAAAAACATACCGACATGTGTTATTGCAGCTGAAAGGAAATATTTCATTTCCAAGTTCTTAGCCAATGCTGGCACCAGTTCATTAGGAGATAGGCTGATCCCTTGCCCTTTATTTGAGTTGTGCTATCTTTTGTCCTCTAGTAAAAGAGGAAGAGAACCTGTATTAAAAATAAAAGGAGATCAGATTTCCAGCTATCACAAGCCAGAAGCAATAGTAGTGGATTGGCACAGAGACTGCGCCATGACAGGTATGGATTTGCCTGGCACATTCCTGCTATCCAAGGCTCACCCCTCCTCACAGTGGCAGGCAGAGAGCAGCTTCTGGTTATTTAATAAGTTTATTTTAATAAGTGGTTATTTTAAGGTGAGCAGTTTTCTGTCCCCAGACTGATAAATGTTCAGATCATCATACCTGTCAGTGGGATGGCAGCAGTTGCTTGTTTGCACCCACCAAGCAAAGTGGCAAAATTCAGTGTCAGAGTCCCTGGGTAGAAATTGAACATTTTGTACCATCTTTGCCAAGCAGGCACTGCCTGAACAGCTCTAGTAACATGGTAACAAGAGGAAGCATGTCTGAAAGTTGGTGATGGAAGATCAAAATGAGGAAACATAAACTAACAGCAGTCTCAAGGGTGAGAGGGTTATGAGAGTATGTTTTGTAATTTGTAATTTTTTCATTCTCAGTTGTGACCGAGTCCTGGGAGGCTGTAGAACAGAGCTCAGAGAGGTGTCTTCCATGAACAGACCTCATCTTCCTTATGGACAGCATGGTGTCTTCATGAGTATATCTGTCTTGGAGAGTATGCCAATTTTGGATGGACAAAATTGGTGCTAAGGATCTTCTAAAATCCGTGCCAAAGCAGAGAGAGAAGTTGTGTTGGCCTCATTAATACTGTCTCACTTGACACCTTATGTGGGTAAAGCCTTGAAATATTTCTTTTCTAGTCCATCCTCATGGGTAAAGCTGCACCTGACCAATCTTGACTCCACAGCATTTTGGCAGCCCTGTGAGCTCTCTGCCCAGACCTGAGAGGAAAAGGAAAGGGCGGTGCACTCTGCAGTGGAGCCCTGGGAGTGGGCTATGGAGAACACAGACAATGCCTTTCTGTTGATAGTATTTTGTGATCACTTTGGGGTTACAGTATCTTAGCAAATATTCCTTTAACCATGTAGCTCTCTAGTTCTATCCCCAAAACAAGGGAACCCCAACTAAAATCCCTGCCCAAAGCCTGGTGTAGAACAAGGAAGACATCCCAAGGCAGAGTTGTGTGCCATTACTGAGACTCCAGTGAAATTAGCAGCCCTATTTTGACCTGAAGCATGGTTTCAACCAACTTTGAATGGCATGCTGACTTTTTGTTTTCCCCTATATGCAAATAAATTTTTCCCTAAAATCACACACTAGCTAGATAAAGACAACTTTATTCTAATATGCTTCCAATGCCTTTTGCGCAGGTTCATGGGAGATTATGCTGAATAAGTGATTTCTGCTTATGCAAAATCTCCTACCATGCAGGAACCCAAGGTAATTTCCTCGTCATTCTCTTTGTAACAAAGAAATCATGACAGAAGACAAGAACATCTCCCACATATTTTAAAAAAAAAAAAA
>QWTY01027388.1:0-16591 GCA_008033365.1 Pseudorectes ferrugineus
TTCCCCATCCTCCCCGTTTCCCCGTTTCCCCCCCTTTCCCCCCTTTTTCCCTCCTCCCTGTCTCACCTCACCTCATCTCATTTCACATCTAGCTAGGGTGGGAATGTCTCATACCAAGAAAATACCAGGGATGTAATATTGAATAATCACCTATGTTAGTCAAACAAGAAACAGTTTTGATGAGACTGGTTTTGCCATAGGGTTCTGGTTAGGTATTTTAAAAGTTTAGAAAGTCCTAATGATTACTGTAGTTGTCAACCACTCAGCAAGTTTAATGTAGTTGGGGTTGTGCTAAGCCTGCCAGTTAGAGAAGATGTTATCATTCCACTCTGCATTTGGGACATGGAGATTTGAAAAGATCAGGAAATGTATTCAGACTGGCTAACCAGACATGCCTAAATTAGGCACTGGGACTCCTCTGAAGTCCAAGTTCAAGCCAACTCTGTGGCTCAAAGTGTGTATTTTCTGTGTATGCAAGACCCTGGCTTCCTGCACTATCAATAAAGTCAAGTAGTCAGAATCAAGTTAACCACCTGAACTGTGCCCAGTGTACTTACATGAGGACAGTAAGACATCCATAGCAAATGCAGCATTAAATCCCTCTTCTTGGTCCTGCCAGCTTCCATTCTTCAGTGGAATCAAGGTGAAATAAGGGTTACGATCTCTGCTGTGGTTAATTCATGCCTTGTGGGTTTCAGGTATTAACTGATCACTTATTTCTCTCACGGATTCTTGAAACATTAAATGATATAGAAAGCAATGTTTCTTTTAAGAATTGATCTGACATGAATCCAGCATTCCAGGGAGAAAGCGGGTGCAAGGGATTTAAAATTGAACTTCCCTGGAATCCACAGAAATTATTAATGCCCAAGTCTCAAGGCCATCTATTACATCAATATAAAGATAGGTCTGTTAAGATTGTTACCTTGCTTGTCTCTCTGGTGTAGTTAGATGATTTCCACACTAAAGTTACCCATGATGACTTCTCATCAATAAAATTCAGCATTTCCGTATAGTAACACTTTTTCTAAGTACTTCAGAATATGAACACCTTGATGCAGTGGGCCAGAGCTGCAATTTTCTGTAGTCAGAATGGAAAATGCATATGGGCATGTGCAGGTGTCTAGATGAAGAAAAAGCAAGGTGGTGTAAGAAGACAGCTTTTACTGAGACAACAGAAGGATGTTCCTTGTCCTGAATCATGCGTTTGTGTGGCCCGTGGTAAATTTTTTTGGCAGGATTCAATATTGGAATTACAGTTCCTAAACTGTTAAGTTACATCTGGACTCATAACTGCTGCAGATCTTTCATCAGTTAAGGGGAGTTCAACAGAACATTCAAGACTTGGGTGGAAGACTTTTTCAGTCGCCTTTCTGGATCCAGCAATTTGCACCAAATCTTGTGGAGAGAACATTCATTGGAATTTGTCAAAAAAAGCCATCTTGGATCCCTCGTCCAGTCATGATGGGGGATAAAGGCCTCTACAACATTTCTGTCGCAGGTTACATTGTAAAACTGCAATATGAAGGTGGAAGAGTTATATCTGAGTGAAAGCATAGATTGACTAGGTTGGCTTAAGGGAATTTACCTCCCTACTCCATTAGCTCCACTCACTACAGTGTAGTTTGTCAAGGATTTATGAACATACAGAAGCCTCATCAGAAAAGACTTATGATCCCTGTGCCACATCCATGCGCCACTGAGCCAACGTGTGTATGTGCAGTGTGTTTGATGTATTCAGAATGTGCCTGATTTATAGTATGTTCTTTCATATTTTTCTCTAGGATTTCTCCATCATTCAGATCAAGTCTCTATTTGCCCTTACTGATATGCACTTGTGTGTTTTGGAGCAAGTAGAACATTGACGTCCTAAACAGAAAAGGCTGGTTAAAATTCTGTTCCAGGTGTCACCCAGAAATTAAGATAACATGATCAAAGTTTTTCCTCTGGACAAAAATGGTAATATTCTATGTGTGGAAAAATATAATTTCTTCCTTTCTTTCTTTTTTTCTTTGTATTGATTACGTTTAAACAGGAAAGAAATGGCATTTTAACAGCAACTGCGTATTGATATTTGCATCAAAAAGAGTAGACACAAAGAAACCATGAAGTTCAGGCTGCAGGATTATAAAATGTGAGGCCATATAATACAATGGGAAAATATACAGAAAATTACATTTTATAAGCAATATCTATAGAAATATGAACACATAAAAACACATACTGTAGTAATATCAATACCAGAAAGGAAAGATGTATCAAATTTAAAATATTTTCACTCATCTTCAGTTCCCAGTTGTTAAGGCTAGAAAAGCACTTCTGTGATCCCTTCAGGAAGAAGAGCAGAGAGTTGTAACCTGTGCATATCACCAGGTATAGCTTCTGTGCAGTGATATCTGTCAGCCATCACTTCAGTTAAGGTGGGTTATACACCGGGTTTACCAGCACAGTTGGGTCACTATTGCCAGCTAGACCACAGGAACACACAGATGGATCTGGATGCCAGTGCTTTACAAACCTGGGCACTACAGAAAGAAGCTTAGGAAAAAGTGTCATATGGGAGAAAGAGGAATATAGGATCATAGAATCATGGAATCACGAAATGCTTGAATTGGAGGGACCTTCAAAGACCATCCAGTCCAAACCCCCTGCAATGAGCAGGAATATCTTCCACTAGACCAGGCTGGTCAGAGCCCAGTTCAACTTTTCCATGAAAATTTGCAGGCACAGGGCATTCTCATCCCTCTCTTGGGCAACTGTTGTGTGTGGAGTGGGAGTGGTCAGTAAGGACCTTTGCAAACCTCTCACAGAGCAATTGGGTTGCCACTGCATGTAGGAGACAGGTACTAACTTCCCATCAGCTTTTAACAAGAGACAAGCAGGTATGTTTCATTTGTGTCTTTAAAAATCACTTAATAGCCCTTTTAAAAATGTATGCTTAAAATTTATATCCTGGCATATATCAGGTGCTTGCACCACCAGAGAGACCATAGATATTCTGAAAATACCCCTCTATACCACCTCAATCTCAGTTTAGTAGTGGTTGTCACTGATAAGGATGATGATAGTTAATGATGAAGATGATGATGATGAATATGAAAGAACTGTGGCTTTCTCTAGTGGCTAGTCTAGAACATACCTGCACGCAGTGTCTAGTAAAAAGACAAAACAATAAGAGGGTAAGAGGGGACCAAGGACATGTTTTGAAAAACAAGTTAAAACCTACATTATTTGATCATGTGTGCTTATGTAATTGTTAATAATGCTGTTATTTGTGTGGTTTAACAATGAAAGACACACAAGGCAGAAATACAAGAGACCCTTACCAGTTTTGTCATTACTTAGAAGCCAGCACAGCCTAGCAAGTCGGAAGCTCAGGCTCTGTCTGTGTGAGGTGAATGTCTTTTCTCCTCAGGAGAAATGGGAAGACAGGTCAGGAGTCAAATGGCGCGTGACCCTTGATTCCACTTGACATAAAAGAGGAGAGTTGAACTCCCCTGCAGCTCACTGTACCCTGTACTATATCTGTTCCTTTTTTTTGAATAGTGCTCCTGGAGGGATTCTAGCAGAGATGGAGAAAATTTGAATTTTGTCTGATCTTCCCAGTACACCCAGTAGTTTAAAATCTAATTATGAATTAGACTGACCCAGAGCAATGTTTTCAGAAGCATCTAGTCAGCTTAAGAGAGAAAAAAAATCTCAAATTGAAATGCAATATAAGTATCTGGGAGCCTAAGTCCCTTAGGATTTCACTTTTAAAAAATCAGGCTTATTTTAACTTTCTCTAACTCCATGTATCTAATTTCACCTTGAAGTTATCTCAGTCCCGCTACTTGTACTTACTATAAAAAAACCCATGTTTTGAAGAAGACCAAAAGACTAATTTTTTTGTGCTTCTTTTTCTCCAGTTCTTTTTCAATATTTTATAATTTTTAAACATTAATTTAAGTAAAAAAAAAAAAAGTTGTATGCAGTTCTTGTCCAGTACATCAATGATGTTTTTTAGCTCTGCACCTATAATCCAATTTAAGCTTAAGCTCAATTTTTTTTCTTTCAGTTAATGCTCATCTTGATAAACTCCTAAGGGCCAGCTCCTCAGAGAGCTTTGTTAAATCTAATTTTATTAAAATTTAGGATATGAAAACCTTGTTTGCATAATAATCTATATTAAATACTTCTACTTTTTTCTTTGGAGACCTCATTTATAATCACTCTATTTTTTCCCGTGTTTATTTTTCGAATTATAATGTGAAACAAATCTTGCAAGGCAGCAAAGTCTAGCGATGTTGCAGAACTAGACTTCACTTGTTATCAATTTTGCTGCAACTTAGTAGGAATTGTGATAGGTGTTTTATCATTTCACTGTGTGGTACTGTGAAATACAATAAGCTTAGTGAGGACAGTAACAAAAATAAGTTTGTCAGAAGAGGATATCCTCATTCATACAGAAAAAACCCTGAGATGTTAATCCAAAAGGTAGATTTTTCTTTTGAACCAAGACTGAATTATCATTAGCACAATCATGAAGGAGAAAAGATGTATCAGAGATAAACCTGGGGTTTTTTAATTTTTAAGAGATCTTCCAGTACCTGTTTTACTCTGGTCAGGAGAATTCTTATACTTGAAATCTAAGGATCATTGGATTCCTGAAGATGAGACAATAACGTGTAATAACAACTCTTGTTCTCCAGGGTTGGAAAAGAGATAAAGGATGCTGTAGAAGTAATTAAACACAACACACTCATAATCCAGAATCAATAACATGCGATTTATTTTCCTATCATACATCATAAATTAGTAATAGGTAACATGAGTGGCTGGATCAATCTACCCTCGTTTTAATTTTCTAAAACTTTGGTATCTAATCAAAAACAGTTCTCTAGTCTTCCCCATCAGGCACTGGAAGAATACTCAGCTCCAAAGAAGGCAGCTGATTTCGCACTTATTTTAGCTTCGAACCTGGTTTGAAACATGGTTTTAACCTGTTCTTTGAGCAGAGTGTGAACTAAGTGATCTCCGGAGGTCTCACCCAGCCTCAGCTGCTCTGTGATTCTCGGGCAATTGAAGCCTGATGTTAAACACAAATGCATCTGGAGAACTTCTGAATCTTGGTGCTTGTGTGAACTGTGGGCCTAAGCTTCTCTTAGAGTCTGGCTTAGAGTCTGGCTAACACAGTTAATGGAAGCTGGAGAGGCACTTGCCTGGCCACAGGTAGGTGTCAGGCCGGAGGTGATTTGTGCAAGATTTCTTGCACAGATGGAAGTTCCTGCAGTTATCTGTTCAAATCCACGTAACTGCACTCCAGAGCTAGATTCCACAATTAATTTTTTAAAGGGGATTGTAGTTTCCATTTTGCCTCATGTTAAGCACCCAAAACATAAAGTCATCACAATGAAATGGAAACTTTTGAAAACTTCTCAATTTCTCCTTAAAATTCAAGAGAAGGAAATTTTGGCTTCTTTGTTTTAAGAACTCATTGTGCTCAATAATCTTGAGTTTGGTTTTTTTTATGCTTTTAATCATTAAGGAACAATCATCATCATATACATGATATTCTATTTTTATTCTTTTAATGCAAGTGAAAAAGAGTGATTTAAAAGTTCTGAATACAAGGGTTTAAGTTGAGTGAATAAGGAAGATCAGTGATGACCAAACTAACTTGTCTTCTCAGCGTTTCCATGAGATGCAGAAAAAAATTGCTAGGGAAATATTAACCTTGTCACTCTGATTATTCAAAGGTAGGTGAAAATGTAACACTCCAAGTTGCCATTCACTCCCAGTGTATCCCTGTGACAAGTGTCCTTTCTATTAAATTCATTTTCCTCGGCCACTGAGATTAGGAATATGATTCCCTAGAGTGGTGGTTAGAACTCTTACCTGAGTAAGGTCAGTTTTTCAACATTTCTTCATAGGTGTTTAATATATTTTATCCAATTACTGTTTAATTTAAAGTCAATGGGATTTAGTGTTGTAAGTGATTTCATTACTAGAGAAACTGTCCTTATGAGAAAAGTCCTTTCTCATTTACTTAAAACTAATAGCACTAGTAATCAAGTGCTAAATTTAGCACTTAAGTGTTAAATCAAGGCCCAGAAAAGAAAGAAAGGAAAAGGTTTGGGCCATGATTTGAGCATCTGTCACTTTGGTTATGAAAAGGTCTGATGCTGCTTTAATGTTAAAAGGTGTAAAATAGGATCAGGCTTCAGCAAATGCAGTGAGGACATGTTTAGTATGAAACACGTACTAGTAAAATCCAGTTCAAATGTTTATATGGGACCTTACTTTCTCTCAAATAACAAAAATTATTTCTTTTTAAATTACAATGCAAAAGTATTTTTAAATAATTAAAAATTGTTTCAGTGGCTTTACAAACAAGAACTGTATTAATCAGTTGTTGTTATGCACATTTTGAGTTTTACATGCAAAAAGGGAAATGGCAAGCAGGAACATTTTTTTCAGGTGTGAAGCCTTAAATTGGGTGATAAATTTCCTTTGTTTGCTTCAGCATATTTTTATATCTTACTGTTAACTATATATAACAAATGTCCAATATTTGTGTTTCTGCTGAATAACCTTGGAGATTTTTCATAAGTAAACGGTCATAAGATATGCATGCAGCCACTGCTTTTAGTTCTTTCATTCTCCTGTGATTTTAAGTTGAGTGTATGTGTGTGAGAGAGTGGCATTTTATATTGACTGAGACAAGTATAACAACCTCCAGTGGCTCAGCTGCCATCACAGTAATTCTACATCTCGTCCAATTTGCGAAGAAATGTAACTCCGTGCTTTTGAAGTTTTGATATAATGGAAACAGAATGGAAGGACCATCTGAAAGATCTGGTTAAGGTAATACAGTGGGGCATACATTGCAATACAAAGGTTTGCTGCTATCCATCCTTCCCATTGCTTGAGGGAATTCATGGCAAATTCAGGGAAGATAATGTGATGGTTGGTGTGACGCAGAGTAATGGTGCAGATCTGAGATAATGATTAGAAAGATGGGGATCTTGTCTATGGATCATAGTGCTCCGGCAAGTTTTCTCCTTTAGTTGACTTTAGGGCTTCGAAAACTTTGCAGTGCTTCTTTAAAACACAAATGTAGTGCATGAATGTGTTCTGAGAGGTTCCTACTCCCTTTAAACAAAACAAAATAAACAAGCAAAATTTGGCAGCCAAAAATCTAATAGGTACAAGCGTTAATCTGAGAAGAATCAAATTACTCCCCAGCAAAACATCTCACCTCACTTTTTCTAAACTGTCATGCCTCACATAGGCATGGAAAAATCCATGAGTCCAATTGTTCTTTGACTTTTACGGTTTGCAGTTTATCTCTTCTCAGGAAGTCACTTGTCTGATGCATCATTTTCATGTATATTGTATTCATTTTACTCAAATATTGCTATATGGGCAGTGTGAAATGTGTCTTTCATTAAAAATTTGGCAAAATTAATCACATACAGAATTATCAAAATAAACTGGGTAAGACTAATCAATAAAGTAATCAGAGAAATCTTGAAAAATCAATCTATTTTTTCAGGGATTTCTGTTCTTATGACTTATATTTATTATGATATTCACTAGACATGATACCTCACAAGCTCTTACTGAATTTATCCTTCTCTGTGAGGCATAAGACAGGTACTAATATCTCAAGGAATTAATGTAGATTATAATTGGGTTTTACCACTGAACATTTAAGGTTGCAGTTATCAACAGCTTTCCTCTCTGTTTGTGCTCTTACTGGCTTTCCTCAGTGGTGTGATATTTAGATCTGTGTTTTACTGGCACAAAAAGCGATGCAAGGGGCAGAATAACAGTTTTGACTTTTTAGGCATGTGTATGTGTGTCTATTCACACACATGCATGAAACCCTAATGTGCATAGTTGTGGTTTTACTGCATGTCTGTGCTAGCATTGGGTTCATGTCAATACCAATAGAACATTTCTCCACATCTCAGCAATGTTCCTTAAGGGTAACACAGGAAGGCTGTTTCTAATCATAAAGATAACTAATCAGTTTATACTCATTCCCTCCTCAGCTGACACTGCCAGCTCTGGTGTGAGCAGATGCCCAGGAGAAAGTAGACCCAGGATATTGATTCACTCAGGTGAAAAAAAGGAGCTTTCCTTTTAAACGCGTGGAGTCATCTGGCAGGCACAAAGAGCTGTAAAGTCAGGAAAACATCTCTGAAGATTTAGATGTCTTTAAGGGTTATAAATGTGATCACGATGTGTGGCTGAAAAGAGGTCTCTATCTTTTAGTGCTTCTAATAGTTATTTGTTGGTATCTAAATAAAGTATATCTTTTCAGACAACTTTCCTTCTCCATTGGGTATGAAAATGACATTTCATTACAGCTGGAGATTCAGGGTTTGGACATAGTGCTGACTTATCAGGGGATGCAAAACTGTTTTCAGCCGTCTTATGTATCAAATAAAAAAACTGATTGTGTAATTCAAGCTTCTGAACAGAACACACAGCATTAGACATTTCTCTTATTTGGTCTGGGGTTAAATTCTGGGATCCTTTGGATGACAGCATGCAAAAAAGTACTGCAGGATAAGCTAGATTGTGGACAAAGAGCACATACATTAATTTATAGACACTGTTGGAATATACACTGTGCCTTCGCAGTATGTGAAAGGTGGTTTATCTCTGTCTCCACTGAGTAACCTATCAGTTAGGTTACTCAGTATTCCTTTCATCTCTTTGCTTTATAACTCTTTGTTCATACTCCACCACCAAAATTCAGATTATTAAATAATATAGCAGGATGAAAATCATTGTTCTCTATCTTTTGCCTCCAGCTGGGATGGCATATATCTTGTTGTTTGGCACATGCTTGATGGAGAAATATTTGAACCCCATTGTATCATGGAACATATCTCCCACGTCTTTGCAAAGTGCTCAAACTACTAAGATGTTAATTTAAAGAAAAGATGGCAAACATTAATCTGCTTGAAAAGAGAGGTGGAAACCACTGCAGTGCATAGTTATCCCTATTACTATAAATGCTTATTAGGCCTTTTTAAGATTGTCTTCTAGAATTAGATCCCCCTGGAGACCTGAGCAGAAGAAAGCCTAGCTGCTGCATTGTAATCAATATTAGGTGTGAGTTAGGCTGCTCATCCCTGCCAAGCCTTAATACAGTTATAGGTACCTGGGGAACTTTAAACTAAAGAAGTCAGGTGGCAAAGGATTTTAAGCTCCTCGGACATTAGGGGTCAGCTAAGGATGACAGTTTAAGTGCTTACTGTACATTTTGTGTAAGTCCCAGATTAGATACTCAAGTCCTTATATCCCATTGGGTCCTAAGACTTTGATGCATTGCTCTAAGCCGAGGCATTTAGCTGACATGCTTAGTCACTTAAGCTCCTGATAGAGGGAGAGTAAGGCCACCTGTAATCTGAATCACTCTTTTGAGTTCTCCATTTTTGTCAATAGACTACAGGACAAACACAGGGAAAACAAGTTTTCAGATGTGAGTGTTCTTCAGGTATGACTTTAGTACTTAAAGTTGGGTTAAATGTGCCAAAGCATCATCACTTTGCGCTGAAAGTCACAGAGAAACTTTGTGATGAGCAGGAATTCACAGTCAGCTCACAGACTTAAAAGCCCAGTGCTTTAACCTACCCCTGTGCACACACACTCACTTTGTTAGTATCTCCCTGCCTCAGTTCATGTGCCTCCATGGCTGTGCTGATCCAGCAGGAATATTTGGAGTCTTTGTTAAAGCAAAACTGGCACAACTCTTGGATGAAAGTTAGGACAGCACATGAATGAAGAGTGACAAAACATATTCCACATGCATGCAAAATTGTTGCTCAGAGTACAGTTTTTATCACTTGATCTGAGTTGTCAGTGCAGTAGAAAAAGATTTTCTTTCATTTGAAAGTTACAAAGTGTTGCTATCTATTTGATCTGAAAGTCAGCCGTTGCTGCCAGACCACTGCATTTGTAGCAGCAGCATCTCAGAGCATTCAGTTTACTGAAATCTAGGCTGGCATTTTACATTGTTAAGACTACATAAAAAGCTTTAGCAAATTGCCAAGACCCATTTCCCCTATCCTCCCACTTAAAGAGTTACCTGGGCTTATATCACTGCTAATGTGAAACACTTGCTCACAGCAGCAAGTGGAAATTCTGGGTACATCAAACCCCAGGTGAGGAGTAATTATGATTCAATGTCAAGATTAATGTTGTCGAAATTTCAAGATATGGCTGACATGACAAAGCCCCCCTGCTGTCTGAGGATAGCCCAGACACAAATGCATTAGAACAACTCCAGCTTTTCCCTTAGCACTCTTAGTGCCAGGCAAATCTCTAGCTGGTTCTCAAATAATTATGAAAAAAGCACTGTAGAAAAAAAAAAAAAAGGAAGAAAATAAGGACAGATGGGATGAAAATAAAATAGAATCGCCTATTCCACGCACAAACTGCTATGTGGGGGCAGAGGGAGAGGAGTGTTGAAAGATAAAACAAATAACTTTAGTTTAGTTTAAAAGTGCCCATAGTTAAAAATGTTTGTGACTTCAATGGGAAATATATTCCAGAGAGTTCTTCAAGCTCTTTGATGAATGTGTGGAATTGTCTCCTTGTCTCCTCATTACCACTTAAAAAAAAAAAGGAAAAAAAAGAAGATCTGACAATTCAAGCGATCGTCTTTAGCTTCTGTTGTTTTCCATTAGCAACGGGAACGTACTCTTTTAGTGAAACACAAAACGTGGTTTCCAGAGCTACTGCTGAGTTTTGCAGCATGCCAGGACCTGATTCGCTTGTTCCAAGAGCAGCTCAGAAAGGTGGTAAGAGACAGTTTTCAGTACTTTATTCGTCCCAATTATCTGTTCCTGCCTATTAGAGTGAATGAAACATCAGGGCATTGTTTATCACAGGCTTTATGTTCACTAATAACACTGTTGTTTATTACTTGGAACATGCTGTATGCAGTCAATGTGGGTTCCTTCCTGCTAATCCCCACAAGATTTCAGACCCATTTCTTTTTTCTTTCACAATAGAACTTGACAAATCTGTGTCAATGTAGCTTTCTACCACAGTTTTTCATTTGCAACTTGCCTGCTATCATATGGATGAAGGTTTCTGGCCTTATTTCAGACCTGTCCTTATTTATAATCCAGGCAAACCAAAATACAGCACCACATCCATCCAGATGTTTTGAAAATGGATGTTAATTCAATGAATCATAATTGCCACTGTCTAAAAAGTTAAACACTCTTTCACATACATGAACATGACTCTAGCTTTGGTCTTTCTGTTCCTTTTGTAATTCCATCAAGTTCAGGAAAATACATAAGAAACGGGACAAGATCCAGTGCAGATTCAACTCAATAGTCCAATGGGAAACTGGGCAGGCTTTCCTAAATGTAGAAGTAGGGTCAATGGAGTCAAAATTTACCAGAATGTATCCTCACTAAATTAAGATCTAGTGTTATGGAGAATTGGGCATAATTCCTGACAGCAACAGGCAGAACTGTCTTGCCTCTTCCATCTTACAGCATTTAGAGATTTTCACATATTTCATAACATGGACATCTGAATCTGACTGTTCTCAAAAGTCATTGGACACAGCACCATCCTGGCAGTGTAGTAAAAGCTGCTGGCAGGTGAGGGCTGTGCCACAATGAGCTCTTTCACACAACAGATTCATCAGAATATCACAATGTGGTTGTTTATCTCCTTCTCACATAATCTGATGAGCAGTCACTTAATCAAGGGGACATCTACAGTACATCCTAAGATCCTTTTGGGACTTTACTGGGAAGAATGAGGACATTTTCCACTGAAGTGAAAACTGTAGGAAAAAATATGTAAAGCAATCTGGAACAAAAGGTGGGTTTGTGCAAGATGGGAGATGTGGTTGTTGTTCCTGTTGTTTTTGTTTTGTAATGTGGAAACATTTCATTTCCATGGAGTCAAATGCTTTTGCTTCAGCTGGATAAATAATTTTATTTCTACTTTCCAGTGTATTTAGTTTTCCCTGCTGAGACTATCTTTATATGTATATTCACACAGCAATTATATTTACTCACTTAATGTTGCAAAATAAAATCTGTATCATGTGGGATTACCATTAATGTTTTAAAAGAAACAAAACATCAACATTAGAAATACATATTTAGTTGTTTCTCTTTATTAAAATATTTTTCCTTTAGAAAAAGATAATGTTTCAACATCATTGGAATAAGATAGACAAGTCAAAACTACTTGCTTTAACGAGTCTCAATTTTCTCGAGTAAAAATTTCATCTCTATACAATCAGTTACAAAGAGAAGTTGTAATATAAAAAAATGGAAATTTTAATGCAAAAATTATTTAGTACAGAGTTGAAAGCTTTCCATAGTTGTGAATATGTTCCATAAGATGACATTATTTGGAGAATATTTTTTCTTAGAGTTATGCATATATCAGTCATATTTCTATGTTTTATTTACAATGACTAATACTTTCTTTGTGAGTTTGGATGTAAAACCAGTAAAGTAATGTCCACAAAAATGTCAGACATATAACATAACTGGGCTCTAATCCATGACTAGGAGTCCTACGAAGTATTGCAATGCGAGTAATAGAGAGCAAAGTGACAAATGCCCCCTTCATGGTCTAGAACTGTGGACTGAGCTCTCTCAGAGTGTGTTTTACAGCTGCATGTCAATCTGGGCCATTACAGTAAATGATCACACCACATGCTTCTCTAAGAAGTGACTTGGTTTGCTAGACCAGTTGACAGTTATGACCATTAGTCTCTGAACAGGAAGAAGTCTAGAGATAACAGGCAAAGGATGTGCCTGCATTAAAATAAGATGTAGCAAATACATGCTGCCTTTTTTTTAATTAGTGGCTTTGCAGCAGCACAAGTTTCAGACAAGACTGTACACGCCAGTCAAGTCCCCTTGGCCCTGATATCAGTATTTAGATTGATAGTTCTTGCTAAAGTCTGTCACAACATCTTCATTGAAATTCCCACCCATCCTAGAAACATTGAAGGTATCAGGAGTTTCTAGTCTTGTGGCTGGAATAAACCTCGTGAGGTCAGCCTGTCAATAGCAGGGCTAATCCTGATGTTAGATGAGGTTGCAGGGGACTCATACTTCACAGTCACATCTCCAGATACAGAAACAAAGCAGAGTAATTATGTATTAAAACTGATACAGTCACTAGCAATCATTTGTTGTGTTGTTCTTTTTAATTACGCATTTCCCTGCACTCCTTTGGAGAAGCGCTTCTGTCGTAGTCTGACATTATATATATATATATCTTGAGAATATGTCTGACCAAAGTGGGGGAAAATAAACAACATTAAGTGAAATGGTTGGATATCTCTACAAATTTTAGCTATTGCTATTGCTTTCCCAATTACTGAATATCATTTTTTTTCATGCTTTCTAAAGGGATCTTGGTGGTTCTTATGCTGTGTTTAGTTCTCTGCTGGAGATATTCGGCACATTTCCTATTGTCTCAAGTCATGTAATTGACTTTCTATTTAAGAATACTTTGAAGAAGGTCATGCATGTTACACTAGCAGTAACATTAGAAATGTCTCCCATTCTTCCACAGCCACTTTTAATTTTATCACAGGGATGACTTGAACACATATACCTTTCTGTGATATAAAAAGACATTTGTACCCATCCTTATAATAAAATCAAAAGATTGACAAGGGAAAAAAAAAATAATTACCCGTCTTTAGTCGCTCTTTTTGTGTGTCACTTCTGCCACATCCTACCTTTCCTGTTCCTCCATGTTATCTCTCTTCAGTTGCAAGGAAAGAAAAACAAAACAAAACAAAACAAAAGAACAACCCTCCCTTCTATTTCTTCAACTTGAACATCACCATTAAAGCAAGTCCCATACTACCATTTTGTTATCCTTGTGACCATAGTCAACAATGACAGGTCAAAGGCAAAAATCAGGAAAAGAGAATGTGTTTTTTTCTTATGCCCCTCAAAATGTTCTTGAATTACTTTTGTGCTACCTGGTCAATAATGATAACCAACACAGAACAGACCTTTATCAGAGGAAATACCACAGAATAGGCATTTTCTGCTGGATAAAATCTTGTTGTAGGTTTTTATAGTGACTGTCAGAGACAAAGATGAGCAGAACATATTGGTTTTATTTCTGCACTAGAAGTGTGAGCTAATCCAGCTGCCTGCCACAAGTACTCTGGTCCTGGTGTCTGACTGTTAAGTCCTGAAGGCTTGGAATTCTCACTAGCCAAGATGTAGGTTCATGGGAATGTGGTAGGTGGAGCTGATCCTTCTAAAGGTCCTCTGCTGTCTTTTGGAGTTTGAGTACCTATGAATTTAAGGATTACATCTCCTCTTTGCCCTACAGACACGTGTGACCCTTGACAAATTACTTTTCTCTGTGTATTAAACCTTATCTCCAAAAAGAAGGGACCAATTCCTATATCCTTTCACCTCTTTGGGACAGTGACTTTTCTTTTTATATTTGAAACTGTGATAAACAAGACCTCAACCTCAGTGGACACCTAGGAACCTCCATTTTGCCTCTGCTAATGATAAAATTCTTAACACGTGTTGCTGGACCACTTTGGAAAATATTTGAAGAGAACACTGCATGGTAGGGGCTCGAAGGAAATAAGCAGTGCTAGACAATGTTTTTTCCTATTAAATATGCCCAGGTAAGTAAACAGATTTGAATGGAGGTGTTTGTATCACGTACACTCAGTGCTCTAGGCTGATACTTTTCATGGGCTAAATTCCACTCTCAGTGCAGCCCAGACAACTTTACAGGCTTTGTATCTTAATTAAATCTTTCTAATGATTCAGAGCAATTTTTTAACTCCCACTTTACATTTGTTCGCTTGCTAACACGTGCTGTATATATGCCTTCAGATCCCAGAATCACATTATGGGTAAAGAATGGTTTGGAACTTTAAAACTCAATTTAACTACGATTCTAAGTATTTATTTATTTATTTCCAAATAAAACATATTGGCTGGTACTTTATTGTAAATAACCTAGCCATTCAATTCAGAAGCCCTGCTGAAAATAAAATAATCTTGATAACAAAGCTTATTTACGAAGTTACAATAAAATACTGAGTGGTTTTTACTTTTACTAATGCAACTTCATCTATCTGCATAGTAATTCTCAACAATGCTAAGTTCTATTGCCCATTTGTAAGTTGATACTGTTACATAGTACAAACAGATGTTAAATTAGTTTATAAAAACACCTAGGAACAACTGTAGTAGCAGATTGCTTGTAAGTAATAGGCAAGATTATAAAATTCAGATTACAACAAAATGCAATAGCTTCATGCGCTAGCACAAATTAAAAAATATATATACCATGGACAAGGTGCAAAATGGATCAAATTAAGATAATGCCAAAATAAATGGACTCAATATTATGTTAATATTAAAGAACTTTAATAGCACTGTGATCCTGCCAAAGAATTTTAATGTGTCTTCTATCTCTACTGGTGATGTTACCAGCAAAGTAATAGTTTGAAGGTCTTACCAGTGTTCTTTAAATACAAAAAATATTTGCAGAATATTAAAAAAAAAACCCCTATGCAATGGAAAGATGGAATATCTCTTGTCACAAGTAGAGCAACAAAACCTGAATCCATATTGTTCATGTAAAAAATTTGCAAATAAGAGACTATTTTATTCAGTAAAGCCGAGGAATTACATTATAATAGAAACACTGACATAACCCTAACTATAACAGCGCAAATGTCACTTCTATAATGAGGCAGAATTCTCTGCTGCTTTTCTAATCTCTAGAGACACGATTCTACAACAAAACATAATAAAAGAAAATATAAAAAAGTAAACCCTGAAAATATACAAGAAACAGGCTGGTGGTGGTATGTTTTTTCCCCCCTTTCTAAAGGACATGTTGCCAATCCAAATTAGGTTAAATAAGATTTGAAATTAGTTCAGTCTCTATTAACAGCCTAGTAGAAAGAGATATGCATGGAGAGAAATGTGATTAACTAGCTGAAAGGTATTACAAATTACAAAAGAAGAATGGACCATTGGACAAGCACTGGGTGTGTTTGACTGAAATCGGTTTGACTGTTGTGCGAGAGAAAATTTTGGAGGGGAGAAGAGGAGAATGAGGCTTATTTGTGTTGGTTTTAAAGTACACATAGAGTTGATTTTAAACCAGCTTTTTAATTCAGCCTCAGAGAAGTGTTTATTGCAGCCCCTGTAAAAGGACCAGCCCTGTGGAGCCTATGAGTCTTTTCTACACTGTGACTTGCATTACAATGACTGACGCAACATGGTGAGTAAAAAAATAAAGTTCCCTTTCTCCCCCGATCCCCCACCCTGCTCCAGCAGATCAATATGCTTGAAGAAAATGTCACAGACTCCATTGAAGGTAATAGGTTTAGATCACCATTACATTTTCTATTCAATGAACTGAGTCTGGTCCATTTCTGTTGGAAAATTCACCTGTTTGAAAAGATTCATTTTCTTCAATGCAGTAGAATATAACAGCAGAGCAGTGATGCCTGCAGTAGGTGTACATAAAAATATGTATATATATGTGTGTGTGTATATATATATATATACACACATACATACATATATATACA
>QWTY01027389.1:13581-24389 GCA_008033365.1 Pseudorectes ferrugineus
TCATATGGCATTTCATCATTACTATATTTGCTGTATCAGCCTTGAAATTTCTTGAAGATTCAACATGGTCTTTGCTGACGTTTCAGTCCTGCCTATTTGAGAACTAAGTGTACCAAGTTGCCTGCCAGTTACATGAAGTTAGATCACTGTTTCCACACTGACAACCCTTGAGCAAACCTTTTTTTTTTCAATGTCTCATGGCTTTTGCAGGCTTCATGGTACAGTTTCCAAGTACATCTAGGCTTTGAGAGACTATCAAAGCAGCAATGATAGTTTTCTTTTGGTCTTTACTTCTCTTTTCCCAAGGATATTGTATCATTTGCCAAGTTAGGTAAGGAGAGGTGTATATAAACAGTGAGAAAAGTCATGCAACTCTGTATGAAATAGCTATTCTGTAAGTAATAAATTGAGCTTAAATTGCAGATGTTCTTATGCTTTCACATGTAATTTGCTTCTCAGCATGGGTGTGTATATTCAGAGATCCACGGTTCTGCAGGAAAGCAGACTGTTTTCAAATAAGTTTATTTAATAAAAGGCTATTTTAAAAATTACTTTCCAGAGGGTACTATCAAAAAAGCACATTTGCACCAATAATCTATCAATTTTGTTGTATAGTAAATTATCCAATTTCCATTACAACTGATGGAGTGCAGCAATTAGAGGATGTCTCATATGGGTCGATATGAATTTTATTAGCTGAAGTCTTTGCTGAAACTAAAGCTGAAAAATTCACAGCAGCATTCCTACTTATTGTGATCTCACACCTTAAATGAGATCCTTCATCTTACTTTTGTCAATCAGGGTGCACGCAATTATACTGAATTTTCTAAGACTCAACCGTCATTGTACTGAGTCCTTCATGTGTTAAAACCTGAACAATAATTGATGAATTGCAGTTCAGTGCACCTGAACCTGCTGTCCCAATGAAGTTCTGTAGATAATTTAAAGATGGATAGACTCTGGTAACACCTGTTTTTTGAGCTCAGAAAAGTGATACTTTTATGGAAAAGCTTTTGCTTTCTTTTGCTTCACTTTGGCTCTTTTAACTAAATTCTCTTTGCTTCCAATACAGATATTAGAAGTATCAGTAGATAAGACAAAGAAAGTGAGTTTCGGTTAAGTAACTGCTGGTGAAATAATTTTCATAAAATTCTTTGCAAACTCGGCATAAAGTGAGGAATACCACATAGGAGGGAATATTTTTGTTAAAATAAATGAAGAGAGATCAATTTTTGTCAATCTTTTAGTTTTACTGGCTAATGCGCATTGCCCACAGTCCCATCAAGCATCTTAAAGCATGATTTTGGCGTTGTTAAAATTTCATGCTTTGGTGACTAGAGATTATCAAACACCCCAGATTTTTCATCCTTTAGTACTTTTTAAAGTATTTTACCATATCCAGTTATTAAGTCAGATATATTATCTTTCAAGTGTTCCGATCTGCCACTTTTCTTATTCAGGGATAAGTTTTCAGATGCTATTCTTCTGAGAAATACCTTTAGATCCTTTTTCCAGCCATGACGTGTCAGATGTAGAGAGAGCTGAAAGTAAGAAGGGACAGAAAGATGTTTTTCCTACAGTTTTCTGGGGTGGGGTCATCTGAAGGATCCATTGTGTATAAACTTCTGGAAACATTCTGAAAAAGATGAAAAACTCATTTTCCCTTGCTGACACAAGGTTTCTTTTTTTCTGTGCAAGCTTCAGAGAGCAGATCAATACTTTGTGATATAAAAGGGTATATGTCAATACTATGACAGTGTGTTCTCATGTTTTTGACATTTGCTCCAAGTACATGTAGTGTACCTCTTATTCCATAATCTTACAAACAACTTCTGAGAATTTACTAAGCTATGTAACTGGAAGTGCAAGTCAAACATAATTGCAGCATTTCTGTTTGTGTGCTTCATGATTTAATGTGAACGTATAAAGGAAAAAATGCAAAATCATCTTTGCAGCTACAATTTTATAAGTTAAAGCAACTTGACTGTGATTACACGAAAGAAAGTTTAAATAGACTAAATCAGGTCAGATTTTAACCCTAATAAAATAAGGCCAAGATTTACTTTTAGAATTTTATGTACTACACTGTCATGCAGCAGAACTGTCCCAAACTTAAATGGAAATAATGAATGGAGAATTAAGAATTAAAATCACATTAGTTTGAAAATTTACAGCTCATTCTAAAAAGGATGAGGCATACAGCTAAAAGCTAAAGCAGAAGACAGAATTAATAGCTTTTGACTTTGGTATTTGCCTTCTCCATCTTTTGCATGGGTGAAGAAAAGAGGCAGAAATTTCTTCCTTTCTCTTATTTTATATGGCGAATTATTTTCTTTTTGCATTCATCCATTCTCCCCATCTTCTTTTCATCTGCTTTAAAGTGTTGCACAAAGAGTACTCCTACTCTCTGAGCCCTGTGTAGTATCACAGTTCCAGCAAGAGGAAACAGGAAAGATTTAATGTGTGCCAGGACTTTTTTTCTTCTCTTCCTCTCTTAGAGTGCTCCATGATGTGAGACAGAATGGCAAAAACTAGATAGGAGGGAATGCCTTAACACTAGTAGCATGATAGACTCATGCCTAGTTCTATTTATTCCCTGGCTCTGACAGAAACTTCACAACTTTGAGTGACTCAGTCATCCTGAACTTAGATTCTCACATGTAAGAAGACACTATTTCTTTGTCTGCATAGACAGGCATTGCACAGGCAGGTAAATCTCTACATGGCTTGACATGAGTGATGCACACTGCGGAGGTGTAGGCAATATTTCTTTCAACTGCCAGAAGACAAAGTAGTAGAGAACTCACAGTTCGCTTTTTTGTGTTTGTGAAATTTTTGGTTAGGCCCTGACTATGAACAAGTCGCGGGATGCAATAGTTCCAAACAGACAGAAATGCTCAGTGTTCTTGAAAACAATGGTGCTTTATTATAAGGAAAACATTTCAGATTGGTGTTTCAGTCCTCCTCTTTCCTTTCATCATTTTGCTTACAAGGGTTTTTTTGAGCAGCTGTAAATTTTAAGGACAGATTTTAAGACATAAGGATCATCTGGTTTGATCTTTGCCTAACACAGGCCATAAAATTTCACCAATAATTCCTGTAGTGGAACATATCATCTTCCCTTAAATTGTAAGTGAATACTGTCAAGCCAAATAGCTTGTGGTTTACTAGAGCATAAAAACATCCTGTCTCAATTTAAGGAATCATGGAGATGATGAATTTCCTTCTTCCTTGGCAATGGATGGTTACTGTCACTGCAAACCAGTTGTTTCTAATTATTGTTCTGAACCAAGAGCAAATACAGGGCTGCCATACGATACTGGTGAGTATGGCCTGGGAGTTTGTCACACCCACAACAAGGAACAAAATATTCTGCTTTCTATCTCTGCATATGTCCTTTGTCTGCTGCCTTTTATAACTCTGTTTTAAGGGTTTTATGCTATGGTTGGCTCCAGTTCAACCTTACTTTACTTTTATCCTGTTTAATGCCAAACCACACTTAAATTCACTCCTTTCTCAGGCCTCACAAAAGCAGTCCCAGACCACAGAAAAGAGAAGGCAGGAATTATCTGGTATGTCATGGGATGTAACAGACAGTGCACTGTGTGATGATGGTGCTTTTTACTCATATAAGATTATGTGTTAGGAGAAAAACTATGCTAGCACAATTCAGTTGTGAAACCCAGAGCTACCTGCCTTGTGAGCCAAGCATCTGCCAAACATAAACTTATTGACTTCTGCGTAAATCACATTAGGACTTCAATACCAGACACTACTAGTCATTTCTAAGCCTGCCTGACTGCATCAGACACAGAGGATCATGGAGCAGCACTGTGTCAACATGGTGGATTCCAGGAATATTAGTGTTGTAACAGGGAAACTTCAAATTGAAGAAAGATATACACAAATGCAACAGTCATAACAAGTCCATTCCCAATGTATTTCCATACTCTTTTGACTCTTAAAAAAAGAAAGGAACAAATCCCCTAACCTCTCCCACAATGAAATCCTACAGATAGAGTTTCTTTATTCTCTTTATGAGTTGTTGATTGTCCATTCTCATTGTTAATCTATCTGTAATCTGCAAAATCATGGTTTTGCCTTAGAAATAGATGTTTTAAAGTATTGCTACAAAGTCCGTCTCAATAGTGTAATAGCTGCATTAACAAATCGAGGTGTCTAAATCTGTGTGCACTGATGAGGGTCAAAATGCTATTTTGGGAGAGTCAGAGTCTAAACAGAAAAGAAACCAAATGTTAATTAACAAAGTACATATTGAAACAAATGGTAAGATTATTACTTAGCAACATAAATATTAGTTAATATATAGTGTATAAAACTCCATATTACGTTTTAAAAAAGGAAATAGAAGTAAGGTAGCTAATGCTATAAAATTGTGGAAAATTAACAGGGAATCACAACTAACTGTTGTGCTTTTACACAAAAATATTGGAATATTAATCTATTCTTAGAAAACAAATGAAAAATATTCTTTCCTTCTTTTAGTCCACTGAATTTGCGTATAGCAAAAATATGAACTACTGTATCACTCTTTCAATATATGAAGGAGTGCAATACTTACGGAGGAATTTACAGCAATGAAACAGTTACACAAGCACAGGACTTGGCCTTTCTCTAAATGCCTATGTTGCATAGCTCAAATATTGACTTAACTACAAACACCCTCGGCCTGTAATTTTAGACATCAAAACCAAATATATGAAATATGTCTTGGAAAAGAACACTGAAAGCACCAATAGTACATAAGTGACTATTCTGCACAGAAAGGAACAATACTATTATTAAAGAACACTTGAGCTAAAATTCATTTATATAATTTAGCTTTTTCAAAAAAAAGAGAAATGAAAAACAACTCAAGATCTGCTTGTTAATGCTAAGTCCTTCCCAAAGAAAGGGGGAACTGAATTTTTTGCATAGTAAAATAATCATCCAGATGGCAAAAACAACCCACCCTGAAAACAGTAAATGCTAAGATGAAGCCTATGTTTCTTGAGGTCATCATCAGTAACAGTTTCATAACAACTCTTACAAGCTTTCAGCTGTAAGGATACCAGAACAGTTTAGTGAACTTTAGCCAAACTGTGTATTGCTAATCTATTATTCTAGAAATGTGTGACTGCAATAGAGTCCTGGGTTTATGATTGACCTGGCCCTGTTTGACATGAAAATATCAGAAAAGAAATAGCAGTTCACTTTTTTTTTCATAGAACTCCTCTGCTTTCAGAATTCATTATTACATAAATATAGATAATGTAGGAAATATTTTAATGAAGACATTCCTATGTTACATAAAATCATCTTCTGATCCACATTATTTTTTCCATACGTAAAGAAGAGCAAAAGTTAGGGCAATTTACTACATACTATTAAATTATACTACAACTATTAAAAGGCTAACCACCTTAGTGAACTGAGATTTAAGTAGCAACCTCCTTCTCCAAGAAAGTATGTACATCTATTTTGTGAATATTTAAGCAAAATAAAATATGAAGCTACTTAATCTACAGTTTTAAACAAATGCATGGACTCAGAAACAAGAACTTGAAATACAGCTGTTCTGAAGCAAAATAAGAATGGACATAACATAAAAGAGCACGATACTTGATGTTGGAAGACATTATTAATAAAATCTGATCTAACCACTAAATAACTCAAAAAATTGCAGACATGAACATAATGAAATTATGTGTGGAGCTGAAAATACATAAGATAGGTAATTATTTAACATAAATTATGGAGAAAAGTCAAATCAGAATGGGAAAAAACGGGCAAATGAAGTTTACATTCACACAGTCAGTGGCAATTTGCAAAAGAATTAAAATTACCGTGTGTATTTTTCTGTCACTACAGTCTAATACAAAAGGAGTCCACACTACTTCTAGGTCATGAATGACAAAAGCTCTCTAAATCAGAAGGTCCCTCTCTGTGCACAGAAAAACTTTTGAATACAGATAGAAAGCTATTAACAACTACTTCCTCATAGTAAATAACTTCCTAAATAACTCTCTCCTTCTATAATCTGTAACAGAGTTGCTGGCAGGTATTATTCTCAGGAATGCACTGGTAAAGGGCTCAGATACTTTTGGATCTCATATACTCTAATTTTTTGCATTGTGGAACAACACAATTTTCTTTTATCATAGCAAGTGACTGCATGACTTTCTCCATAGTTAACATTATATGATTTATCCAGCCTCAGTACTTCTTAGGATTACACTGAATTTATAGATTTAACGGAACTGCTTGTACCAGCTAAGCTTTTTATTTTATTTTAACTGCATCCTAGAAAGACAATCACTGTATTGTTCTTAACAAACTAATCCCCCTCTACCCAGAATTATTATCTCCTGAAAAATGGATGTCAGGGAATGGATTGAACATCACAAGTTTGCAAATATTTTAAAATTTCAACCAACAAACTAGTTAAGCAAAATATGCATATAGTCATTGCATAAGCAAAAACCTGCATTTGCATGCACAAAGATTACATTTTCCCACCCTTATGTGAGATTCAGCTGACAAGAACAGCAAATTCAAAATTCTTGCCGTAAATACTTTTGAAAATGTAATGATAATGTGCTTTTTAAACAAATAATTGATGCAAATCCCCTTAAATTCCAGATGAATAATAGAAAACTGACTAGAATACTAGTCAGATTTTTTTAACCAGAAAAATACATGTAGCATAAAATGTCAGCATTTAATTCATAATTCAAAAAAAGTGAAACACAACCCAGACATAAGTAGCTATAGGTTCTTGTGAAGGTTTCTTGAACTAAACCTGGAGGTTTATAAAACATATGCACAGCTCCCATTGAAATTAGTGACTGGATTCCAGTTGGACTTGATCTGCCAGCAATGCAAAGCAGCTACAAACCTAATTTCAGAAAATCAGTCTGTAATCATCTGTCTGAAATGCTGTATTTGATGTAAGGCATATTAACTAAATATTAGAATCTGTTAAGTATTAGGAAGAAAATCATGATGTTTGTACTTTATACACTGACAGTCCTCTCTTTGGAAGATAATAATTTCAGTCATGGGCAGTTTTGTTTGAGATTTTAACATAGTATAATATATTCTGAGTTGCTTATTAAATAAAATAATAAAAAAAAACGCAAACAACAACAGTGAACTTCAGAGTGAGACTATTACATTTTACAAAATACTATATCACAAAGGCAGTATAATATTAAACCCCCCTCCCCCCCATACGCACTTCATAGCCTTTCAGGAAAAATTAATGGGTTTAATATAGGGAAAAATCATTCTATTATAGACATTGAAAATTTAGTTATATTTGTTTTGAACTGTGTTTATGTTGTCATATAGAGCCCTAAGAAAGATAGCAACTAGCAATTTATTTTTGGAAGTTATAAAAGGCAAAATGGCATAGATGTCTTTTAAATGCCATAGTAAAATACCCAGAAGGATAAACACCAGAGCTTTAGGAAAAGAAAAATACTCTGTGTGTGTAATAATTTTGAACATGCCCCTGTTGGAAAAATACAGTCATTTATGTTCAAGGTAATTAAACTGGTGAGACGGGAAGAGATGGTCCAAGGTAAGTTTAGAGAAAAAGTCCTTTCGATTGGAGAATTCTGTTCTAAAATGCATGTTTCACTTGCACAGTAAATGAAAATGCTTATCATTACAAAAGATATTTTATTACAAAACCAGAGTTTCATGGGATAAAAATGGAAATTATTAAGTTTTTGGGGTTTTTTGGTTTGTTTTTTTTAACAGAATGAACAGTCACAAGAATACTAAAAATTTAACAAGGAATGCTCAGATAAGATTAAAGGAAATATATGCCACACTGTGTTATGCTGATCTTGGCTGGACACTAGTTGCCCAAAGTTGCTCTATCCCTCCTCTCCTCAGCTGAGCTGGGGAGAGAAAATACAACCAAAGGCTCTTGGGTCGGGAGAAGGACAAGAAGAGCTTTCCATCCCAGACAAAACAAACTCAACTCATGGAATATAATTTAATTTATTAAGCAAAATATTAATATGTTAATCAAATCCTAGTAGGGTAATGAGAAGTAAAACCTAAACCTTAAAAGACCTTCCTCCCATCCCTCCCTTCTTCCCAGGCCCAACATCACTCCTGGTTTGGCTCTATCCCCTCCCAGCAGTGCAAGGGGTCAGGGAATGGGGGTTGCAGGCAGTTTATCACACGTTGTTTCTGCTTGTCCTTCCTTCTCTCATTCTTCCCCTGCTTCAGCATGGGGTCCTTCCCATGGGAGACTCCTGACAAACTTCTCCAGTTTGGTTGCAACCTTCCATAGGTTGCAGTCATTCAGAAACAGCCTGCTCCAGCCCAAGTCCTATCAGCAAACCTGCTCCAGCACAGGCTCCTCTCTCCACAGGGCCACAGGTCCTGCCAGATGCCTGATCCAGATACTCCAAGGAGACACTTCCTTCTTTGGATGCATCCGCTTACTCTCTAGCAGGGTCCTCCATGGGCTGCGGGGGAGTATCTACTCCACCATGGACCCTCCATGGGCTGCAGGGGCACAGCTGCCTCACCATGGTCTGCACCACGGGCTGCAGGCGAACCTCTGCTCCAGCATGTGGAACACCTCCTCCCTCTCTTTCTTCCCCGACCTCGGCGTCTGCAGGGCTGTTTCTCTCATATATTCTCATTCCCCTCTCCAGCCGCTGCTGCCTAGCAGTTTTTAACCCCTTCTTAAATGTTATCCCAGAGGCCTTGGCCAGATATGGCCTTGTAGCAGTCTTGGAACCAGATGGAATAGGCTTTGTTGAACATGGGGGAAGCTCGTCATGGAAACCACCCTTGCAGTCCTGCCACTGCCAAAGTTTTGCCACGCAAGCTTAATGCAATCACACAAAATCATTCAAATTACTATTTGTTTAGAATAGAATGATAGAAATACTCTGCTGGATTAGG
Source organism: Pseudorectes ferrugineus (assembly GCA_008033365.1). NCBI lineage: Eukaryota > Metazoa > Chordata > Aves > Passeriformes > Pseudorectes > Pseudorectes ferrugineus. The sequence goes on from QWTY01027389.1 coordinate 22,516, forward strand.
TGCACGAATCTGAATCTTTCTCCAAAGTAAAGATTACGCAATCAGAAATAGCAATTATATGATTTTGAAATACTGATTTGTTAAATTTATGTCCTTACACAGTTGGAAATACGCATAAAATAATGATTCTGAGCACGTAGAGAAATGTAAAGCAGACTAAAGTTTCAAGTTGAAGCTCTAAACTGTGAATTTCAATCTGTCAGTATCGTACAATTGAACCTCTGTTAGTAATACATATATATGTATGTATGTATGTATAGAACAGAAGTCAGCCAGTAGAACAACTGCTGAATGCACAATCTGAAGACAAATATATAGTCTACATGTTCAAAGTGATAAAAGCTCTTAGGGAGTGCTTACTTTTGCAGGAAAAAAAGGCAATAATTTTCTAATTATATGGTAATTTTTATGAACATAAATGGATGGTAAATACTGCAAATTTCTATATGACCAAATGATAATTATGTTTTATATTTGAAATAGTCATCAAGGAATTGAAGCAGGTAATTAAACTGACACATCTGCTTTCATTAAATTTGTAAAAGTACAGAATAAAGTCAGTCAGAAACACGAATTTGAGGTATACACTGTTCCCTTGAAATTGCTGAAATTATATTGTTCATAAATATACATGTGAGACTATTTGTGTATGTACAATCCAAAGAATTTAGTATTAGGCAAGGCCACTAATTTCAGCAATGTTAGCCCAGATGGCAGCCATTGAAGGTCTCTGCCTAGGATCATATGAGGGACTAGCCTATCCCAACCCAAAACAGTCATAGTACAGGCTGAGTCTGGCACCTTTCACCACAGTATTCCTCTAATGATGAAGAAAAGCAAGAACACTGTGACCAGACAGAGAGGTCATAGCACAGTGATGTGTGTGTAAGGACCTTTCTTTGAAGGATGAGCATTGGAGTACTTGAAAAGCAGCACAAAGGAATTCCTGCCTCTTCAGTCAGCAAATAGTCTTCACCTAGAGCTCAACTTCCATGCCTGTATGCAAGTGCAAGTAGCGTGCGAAACAAACAAGAGGAGTTAGAGAGGTGTGTTATGATCTTATCAGCATCACAAAGATGTGGTGGGATGGCTCTTATGACTGGACCATTGAAATGGAATGATACAGGCTCTTTAGCAGGGACTGGCAGGGGAGACAAGGAGGGGATGCCGTGCCCTGTGCCAGGGACCAGCTGGAGTGCATGGAGCTCTGACTGCCTGGAGACAGATGAGAAGTTGACCAAGAGACACCAAGCTGTGTGGTGCAGTGCACATGCTGGAGGGAAGGGATGCCATCCAGAGGGGCCTTGACAGACTGGAGAGGTGGGCCCATGTGAATCTCATCAAGCTCAACAAGGCCAAGTGGAAGATCCTGCATCCAAGCTGGGTCAATCCCAAACACAAATACAGGCTGGGAAGAGAATGGATCAAGACTGTCCTTCCCTTCAAGGAAAGAAGGACTTGGGGGGGTGGGTGGTGGATGAGAAGCTCAACTTGACTTGGCAATGTGCAATCCTAGCCCAGAAAGCTAACCACATCCTGGGCTGCATGAAAAAAGATGTGACCAGCAGGTTGAGGGAGGGGATTTTTCTCCTCTGCTCTTGTGAGACCCCACCTGGTATGCTGCATCCAGCTTTGGGCTGGAGCACCTCTCCGCTGAAGACAGGCTGAGAGTTGGGGTTGTTCATCCTGGGGAAGAGAAGGCTCTGGAGAGATCTTATAACGCCTTCCAGTGCCTAATGGGAGCCTACAAGAGAACTGGAGACGGACTTTTCACAAAGGCATGTAGTGACAGAATAAGGACATTCAAACTGTAAAAAGGTAGGTTTCGATTAGATATTAGGAAGAAGTTCTTTACTATGATGGTGAGACACTGG
>QWTY01027392.1:0-11025 GCA_008033365.1 Pseudorectes ferrugineus
GAGAAACTGCAGCCACAGTGAGAGCCACAGTGAAAGGCAAGAAGATAATCAATAAAAGAAGATGTTCTGGACACAAGGAGAAGATGTTCTTGCTATGGAACATCAGGAGTGTACAAGAAGGAACTTGCATATAATATGTAACTAGTTGCTTGTATAGCTAATTGTATTGCTGGTTGAATGGTCATTGTTTGTTAGACAGCCTTGTCAGTGTTTGCTATGCAGCCAATCATAATAAGCCACAGTAATTGTGAAGAGGTATAAGAGTAGTAGCAGAGAATAATAAAAATCTTTTCTTTTGCTTCTTATGACTTTGGATTACAACAACTGTGTTGTGTGTCCGTCTCTACTGCGACACACCTGAGAACATATTGCTTTGCAGATGTTCAAATACCACAGCCCTGACAACACAAGTCAACAAATAGAGGAAAATGTGCTGCTGTATTTCTCCTTCTTTGAGATAGCCAAGAAAGCTGAGGATTGGGAACTGACCTACACTACAAACACATTCTTATTTTGCAGAAACTTTTTGGATCATCACAAGTTTGACAGACACATACTTGCTGTCACTTACCTTTTCAAAGACTGGAAAGTACCTGTTAGTTGCCCTCTCCTTAATTGAGTCAAGATTTTTCTCCTTTGCATCAGGTGGAGAGAAAGGAAACATCAAAATCATTTGCATCAGATCTGCTATTCCCTCCACATACATGTCAATCCTATTGGTCAGAGGAAGATGGTAGAAAAAAGCACAGAAGTTATTTCATCTGTTTTCCAATTAACTAAGGCAACTTATAGGAATTTTATATCACCAACATAGTGCCAATTTTCACAGCCAAAACTAAGCATGAACTAAACCCAAATATTTTTCAAAAATAATAAAAGCCTGTTTCTGTTTAGGAGCATTTCAGAAGCAGTGGTTAAAACTTATTGTTAGTCTTTTTGATACCTTTATACTGGATTTACAGGATTGAATTTGGTTTATATAATGTAGCTATCAAATAACAGAGTGCTCCGTAAGTGATAGGAGGTGTTACGTACAGGGCTCTCTCCTTCAAGTCTTTCCCATAGAGATTGTATTTCCCTGCTATGTAGCTCAGGATGGCTCTGGTCTGCACCATCTTCATCCCATCGATCTCGACCAGGGGCACTTGCTGGAAGAGCAGGAATCCATCTAAGGTGGAGAGGTGAAGGAAAGCCTGTTAGTTCCTCCTAGACTGCAAGCTGCACAGGAGAGCGAGGCACTGAGCACATTTCTCTTGCAGTGTAGGAGACCACTGATGTCTTGCTCTAACTGTAAAACTCACTGCACCCAGCAAACATTGTAGGGAAGATCAAACAGCCTGCATCACACTCCTGTAGTGAGGTCACCACAGTGCAGCTGGGCCCTGGGCTTGACAGCATTGCCAGAGCTTCACCGGCTGGTGGGAGCTGGCCCTGCCTGTACTTCTGCACTTCTGGAGCCTGCCTCATGCTGGTGGGAAAAGCCTGAACCAGCACTTCCAACCCAAGGAATAGGAGGAGAATAAAGATATGTGGTAAATCTGAACTTTAAAAAAAATCCAGTTCTTTTGAATGCAGATCAATTCCCTGTCAGACATACACGAGTAGGTACTGCAGCAAGGCCAAGCTGCTGGAATACAGGAAGCGGTCAGGCCACTTTAAATATCCTGAAGCTACAGAGCTAGAGGCAGAGCCTGTGATAGCTGTTGGTGTTTGAGTAAGTTTCACACAGTCACTCCAGGACCAGAGTCTGAGAGTCCCCATAGATTTTACAGGCCTAGCCTCAGTGTCATTCTACAACAATTTAGGCCTATTTAGAAACATCTTTGTAGTCCCATTTTCTGCCAGTGATGGTCGGAGCAATTGTCTGAGCTTTCAGTGAGGCAGCTCTGAGAGCTAAGTAGACATAGTGATTTAGCATTGCAAAGTCAGTCTATTCTAGACCAGTTTTCTGCTGGACTAATTCACTGTTTTTGGAGACACTCCCTCCTCCATTTACACACTAAGGGCATCCAGAGAACAATCCTGCCCTGTGTTTATAATCACAGCAGAACTCCAAATCCAAATAGGCAGCAGCCACTTGCATTGCTCAAAGTTAATGATTTCTTTTAATTGCTCAATTTTTATCTGTTTGGTGAATCCTTCTTTCAGATATAAAGGTTCATTCTAACAGGCACATCAGCCTACCTGTTTCTCCTGGGCTGTTAAAACACCTTGCGCTAGGCTAGAATTAACAAAGATTATTCACTCATTCTATATTATTAATTTACAGATAAAATTCAAAGATTAGTTCTCTCTGCAGCAACAAACAGACTGTATTTGTTTCTTGTAAACATTCACAGAAAGATCATGTGTCTTCTTGTCTTTCCAGAACAAACCTCTGGCATCTTAAGGAAGAAACATTACTTGGTATCTATCTAGCAAAAACAATAGAATGGGAAAACTAATAGATCTGGAAGGATATTTTTCAGCAGAAAGATGTGAAGTGAAAAATTAAATTTGTCTTTTCTGGCCCTTGACAAAAAGTATGCAGCAAGTATGACTGAACTGAATACACCATTTGTTTCTTATCTACAGAAGAGGGGAGTCCCTCTTAAAATCAGTAGTGGACTGCCTCTCCTCCCTCGTTTTGCAGGGAGAACCACTTCACATAACCACAGCACAGAATACATATGCAGGATTAAAAGGAATTTGCCAGTAATTTCAGGGATTGGATTGTGCTGTCCAAAGGTGGTCTGTGGAGCACACATTAAAAAACAATCACCTGTTATTTGTAACCAACCAGCAGAGCTCGCTGATACCCAGGTAGCACTTGGGCAACCTTTGGCTGCACAGATTGTGCCAGGTTAGTCATCCCTCAGGCCAACAGGTACAGGTCTGCCCATGCCAAAGCTATTTAACTCTGCCTCTGAAACAGCTGTCTGTCTGCAAGCTGCCTGTTGGGAACAGCCCCTGTCCCAGGCATCATCCTGACACTGCTGGGGCATTGCCTGGAGGATCGCCAGCTAGCACGGGCCAAAGTCATGCCTGGGCCAGTCTAACGATGTGGTAGTGTCTAAACACAGGAAACCCTGTCAAAAAGCATATTGGTAGGGAGAGAAAAAAAGTTTAAGGGAGAAGTAATGTGGAGTTACTCCTGTTGAGTCCTGCCCTGCACAACTGGCAACATTCCAGAGGTCCCTTTATCAGGATGACTAATTTATCTAACTTTCTTCAACCCATTCTATTAAACCACACCTTTTTTCTTTGTGTTCTCACCATCTTAAGCTTAATATATAGACATAAAACGTTTGATCTTCTTTATAAAACTTCCCTATCCTTTTCACCACCATTTAATTCTCTCTGGATATCAATAAGCTCAGATACAATCCTGGTTACAGTATCACTCTTTCTAGACAACCTTATCTTGTGAAGGCTTTACAGACCTGTGCTCTTACATTTAGAGCTATAATTGGTTTGTGTACGCTGCACTGTCCTCCCACATTGTAAGAGTCACAGCCAGCTGGACCTGCAAATTTAATTCTGATCTAGTTAATACCACTTCTATTTTATTTTTGGTCATTTTAGTTTTCCCTGATGGAATTTCTTTAGACACAGCTTTTCCTTTCTGAGCTCAGCCACAATGCAGGCCAGTCCTCTTCCAAGTCTCCTTGTATGGCTTGGCACACTTAGCCTGCTCTGAGGTTTCTCTCATGTGTCTTGGGCAGCAGGTAAACTGTGGGGCATGTGCACTCTCTTACTGCTCCTCACAGTCCCAACTCCTTCCCCACCCTGGCAGGAAGGTCTTCTCCTTCCAGGGTGTCTGTAGAGGGGTTCACTGCTGTATTTCTTCTGACCAGATATTAAGGGCAGTGGCTAGGGGTCTGCACTGGTGTGTAGGAAGAACTGGTCTTGCTCCCAAGGTTGGCATGAAGCCTTTGTGGCATGCTGCTTTGACCATGTCAGGCTTTCCCCTGCTGGCTCCATGCTTTTTAACCTAGGGGAAGCTTCATATCTCAGGCTCAGGGAGTTCTATTTGCCTTGGACCAAAACTGTGCCAGGTACCATGCTAACAATTCAACAGCATAGTTAAGTAAGTTGTATTAAATAGAAGTGTTTGCCTGCTTAATGTACTACAATAAACACAATCACAGACGCTCTGGCTTTTAGCTTATAGCAGTTATTTGGCACCGGAAATAACAGGTTACTCAAAACTAGTATTGCACTATTCAAGGTGTGCACCTAGAAGTTTCCACTGGTTTAAATAAGCTATATTCAAACCACAGATTTAGCTAGGCTGGACAAATATTTTGAAGGACTATACCTCAGGTGTCAGGATTCTTACCTTTGATTAACTTGTCATACTGCTCTTTTGTTTCCAAATATACTTCTTCAAACTGAAAAAGGAGTGAGAATAGTGTCACACTGGTGTATTTGAACATTTTTCTTCTGTTAAGTGATAGCACATAACCATGCACAGAAATACTGAGTCAAGCAAAAGGTAAAGGGCCAGCTCTTCAATCACACTGTTTGGGTGCAGGTGTCCTGAGGATCCCACACACGCCCTGACAGCTGATGGGGAGCAGAAGGAGGGCCTGGCCACTTCTGCATCAGTGCACTGATTCAGAAATAACTCAAGATCAAGCAGAAACAGAGTGCAGGCATCTACAGAAACAAGACAGGTTGGAGCCAGTGCCAAGGGAAGCACAAGGTACATCAAATATTTTTAACCCCACCCCAGCTTACACACATTGTAAGCGCAAACTTAGTAAGACTGAGTTAAGGAGGTTTAGCACAGCTACAAAACTTACGATTAATAAAGGCCCTTTAAACAAATCCCCATTTTGTCCCATTATAATTAATTACTTCAGGAGATTGATACTACTTCTAATAAACTCTAAATGCCAATGAGTTTTGCATCCCAAGTATCAACCATGGAACAAGGCAGTTACAAACACGCAGTGCCACTGGACAAATTAATTTAGCCACCTTCATGCAGCTTTTATCCTCCACATGCACGTTAAATTGTCCCTCACTGGGGAAAGTTGAGAACACCAGTCTGTAACACTACTGAAAATGTCAACCAACCTCCACACCGGCTGCTGCCAACAGCCATCGTATGGGCTCCATCCGGCCCCTTCCATTCAAGTAGGTAAGCCTGGGCTTCCCCGACATGTTCTTGAGCTCCTGGTTCCCTGAGAGGTATTAAGCAGAAAACAGTAGCTCATAAAACTGGTGTAAGCATCATTATTTTGAGGGGAGATAGCACCTTTTATTCTAACTACGCCTGTTGAAGTTTAAACTTCATTTGGTTCAAAACATAAAATGAGAGACAGACCACCCAGCCAGTGCTAGGAAAGGAAAGATGTGTGAATCTGTAAAGCCTTCCCCAGTGCTGCCAGGGAGGTTTCTTATGATTGCAAGCAAACACAGACACGTTTAAACAAGTGGTATGAGTCCCTAGCTACAGGGGGAACACTGCTGCCTATGAAGACAATCATACAAAGCCACTGAAAATCCTACCACATCCTCCGGGAAGTTACTCACTTAGCCTCATTGTCATCATCATTGAAAAGATTAAAAGAAGGAAAGGAAAACATATTTTACCAGTAAGCTGAAATTCATCTTGCTTTGTTTGCCATATGTGCACTTTGCAGCTTCATATGAAGCCCATTTCTTTCCTCAAATAGGGGCGAATGAATTGTTGATATTCCCTTTATTCCATGAAATCGGATGAGCTGCTTTGGCCATCCTGCATGGCTACAGCCCGTTTCCTTGCTGCTTATGGCAGCCTTGAGGTGTCCCTCGAAGCCAGATGTGGAACCTAGCTGCACTGGCTTCAGGTGCCCTCAGAAGTATCCCCTGGGGCACAGGGGCCCTGCGTGTCCAGGGGACTGGCACATCGAGGCTGTCGATGCTTTGCTGTGACTGCACCTCTCCCAGAGCGTGCGGCAGAGACAGCGCGTTTGTACTGAGCTGTTTCATACGCAGGGACAACCAGCTGGACTGGCAGCGCTCGCACACGAGAGGAAGAATTTCTGCATCCAGGCCTTAATTCCTCTGTGCCTCGTGCCCTAATTACTAAAAGAACACGACTAGCATTCCCCTTCACAAAGATGCTTGTATCATATACTGATGATCGGAAGGAAAAAAACCCTTTAAAATAGATCCTAATGGCTCTGAGTGCCTCACTTAAAAAAATTTCCAGATGACTCCAGTTTTCCCAGAGTTAAAAGCCAAAGCTGCAACATTACATCTGTCATACCTTGCACCCACTTGACATTTCTTATTTGAATCAGGCTCAATACACTCTAGTGATACGTTTTCTTCAAGTCACAGTGCTTTGTAGGTGTACTTAAAATAAAAGTATATTTGGAACATATTTTGCCAAAACTTGACTTGAAAAAACAAGGTTGAGGGTTCTCCCTTGAGCAATTCCAGTAAGAACTGAGTCATGTTACTAGAATAAATAGGGATATTTTGGGTAATTTAATAAATATAATCTAAATACACATTAAGGAAAAAAGTATGTTCAGTTTTAAAGTGTGAATAGCTGTTCCTAATTACAATGTTTGGCTCTAAGGACAGTGTTTTATTAGTTTCTGCACCTCGTGTGACTAGTTTTCACTGTAGGGCAGCTTATCAACATAGTTTACAACAACTAGCTAGTGCTTCTTTCATTATCATACTTTTCAGCTACGTTGCATCTGTATCATTTCAACACACATGGCCCAAACTTGTAATGCACAGAAACTTACAGTAAATAAGACTTTTCCTTTAACTAAAAAAGCCAATGACTGAAATATCAAGTATATGAAACTTAATCCTCCTGGAAACATTATCTTTTGTTTGCAGAAGAAGAGTAGAAGGAGTAAGAAACCTCAGGTACCATTTTATTATTTTACATGAACAAGAGATTCTATGTGGCATTAAATTATGCAAGAAGAGCAATGACAAACATAGAATTAAAACTTGTCATAAGATCCTTTTTTTTAATTAAAAATAACTCTGTCAGCTCTGAGTAGATATTAGTTACCTTAAGCTTCCAACACAGAAAAAAATAATAATTAAAAAAAAAAAAAACCCAACAAAAAAAACAACCCAAAAAACCCTCTTGGGTTTTGGTTAAAAGTCACCTCAATCTTTAGATCCACTGAATGCATCTCCACTGAATGCATCTCCACTGACTATACAGGGACCTAACACCTGTAGCTCACATACGAGCAGCTACTTTCTGTTAGTGCGTCTGGACCTGAGTCTTGTCTGGTGGGCTCAGTTTAGTTACTCATTCCCCTGTGAGTACTGACACCTGAGATTCCCTAAAGATCAGAAGATACAACCCTCAACGTACTAGAAACTGGGGAACTTCTACCTTAAGAAAGCAAACCTATTCATCCAGACTTTGAGCACCTTTTTGCACTTATTTGGGGAAAGATACAGCCTACAGAGCCAAGGCCTAAGGATTTTGCTCAGACCTCCACTATTTTTCTAGTTTTACTAAAAGACTTTCAGGATGTACTGTTTAAAAAAGTTGATCCATTTTTGATAGAATATGTTGATGCTTTATTAGTAGCCAAGTAATCTTGTATAGCTGTAACCCATTCCTTACTGTTTGCTTTAATTAAAAATGGTCATTGGGCCTTTCTATATAAGTTACAACTTGTGTAAGAGAAGTACAGAATATCTGTGTTACATTCTTCAGCAAGAGGACTAGCTATTATCTGAAAATCATATTAATATAATTCAAAATCTTCCAAGACCAGCTACTCAAAATGAACACTTTTCAGGAGCTGTAGGATTATGCCACCCCCCGACAGCTCTTTCAAGGAGATAGAAAAACCCAATACTGATAACCTAAGATGATGGAGAACCCATTCACTGGGCAACACACAAGGTAGATATTCAAGATTTTGAAGCTAGCTGCACTTACCCTGGGACTGCCAGACTGTGGTAAACCTTTAATCTTGTTTGCACAAGGAGGGCAAAGAATAGCCTCTGGGATAGTAACTAACGTGCTGAATCCCACTACACTACTCCTTTCACCCGGGGAAGGAACGACATCAAGGTTGTGTAGTAACCACCCATGAAGCCTAAAAGGCTCAAGCAGATTTAACAGATGCGCTGTTTCTAAATCCCAATCTGGAATTGTTGTTTGTGGGTGGTCATATTATCTAAGCAGCAACTGGAATACAGGTTATTGAATAACTACTGTGTATGAAGCAGCGGAAGCTTCACCACTCAGTCCAAAGCTGAGCACAAAAGCAGCTGAATTAATTGCATTAACAAAGGCCTATCGGCTGTTCCAAGAAGAGACTGTAAATATTTACACTGATTCTCAATATGCATTTGGAGTACACCATGCCACTGGGCAGCTGTGGAAGCTGTGTGGATTTATGACTTCCAGTGGAATTAAAATATCAAATGCTCCATGAATTACTGAACGGTTAAAGCTGTACAATTGCCAGAGAAATGTGCTATCATTCATCAGCCAGACCATACAGCAGAAGGATGAAAAAGAGATAGGAAATGGTCTAACTTATCTTGCACAACAGCAGTACAAACCACCGGGCTTAAAAGCAGTCCAGTGATCTGACCTGGTGTTGCTTGCTCCTGAAAAGCTATGTCTGACTGCTCCTGCTGAAATAAACTGACTCTTGCAAAAGGTACAAACAGCCAAATGTCCAGGGAACGTGGAGAACAGACATGGAAAACCTTCTAATTTTACTTAAGTAATACCTGATTCCCATAGCCAGAATACATCACTACTCAGGGCATTTGGGGACTACTGCACCAACCCAGACTCTGCTGAAGAACTGGTTCATGTCATGAATTTATGCTACAGCCAAATAAGTAATTGCATGTCACATACACTACCCTGATATCTAGCAAAGACCTCAACACAAAATTTGACTATATCCTTTTTTTTTAAATTGTTTTTGTCTAAAATCCGTATTTCTATCTCATTTCCTATTGCCTTGTGAGCTTTAGCAACACACCTGTTCAGAATTTCTCTGAGCATGCATCTCAGGGATGCAAGAACAATTTAAGAGATCATCGTCTTCCAGAAACAGCAGCACTCAGCATGAAACGCTCTTTAGCCCTGGAGCTGGGATCAGCGTCCAGCATATCCCACGGGCCAGCTTTCCTGCTCCAACCAAGAAGAAACCAACACAGTGCTAGAGGCTTGCACTTAGTCCCCTCGGCTGTTTCGTGGCTGTCCTGGTCAGCTCTGGACTGCACCACAGAATTAATTTCCTGGTTAAAACACATATTTTTCTGTCATTTTCTCTCCTGCAGCTTCCAGCTGGTGAATAACTATCAAGCCATTTTTAGCCTACCTGGCACACAGACAGACTAAGGAGAAAAGAGAATTTACATTACACCAGCAGATGCCCGAAAAAACTTGTAAGTAGTTTCACTTTAAAAAGTCATGCAAATGCTTTAAGAAAAAGGGATTTTTAAGTCCGTCCTTACCTTCTGACCTTAACTCAGACTCCACCCAGCACAGACAGGTTCCCCAGGGCTGTTTAAACTCTGCAGCTTGGGGGAGTTTCCAGCCATACCCAATTAGAGAAAAAAACCTCCCAATGCTCTTAAACTGACACTATCCAGCTTAAAGACGTATGGCTCTGAAAATTGACACCCAAGGCAGAGACAGTCTTTGTTTGCTGCTTTGACTATACCATGACAGTAACCTCATCGTTTCTATGGTAGCCATCTATTCGAACTGTTCTCTTGGAATTTTGGGGGCATTTTACCCAAATACAACAGCAAGACATTTAAAAACACTGAGAAAATTACAGATTTTTTCTGGGTCATATTTAAGGTAATAGTAATCATTTAAAGAAAAACCACTTAAGTTTCTAGGCTTATTTTATTATTTAGCAGGTTTTTATTTTTGCTGCTGTATGGCATAGAAAAGTTACCCAAAGTATGGGATAACAGGGCTCAATTACTTTGAAATACAGTATCAAGCCTACCTGATATAAAAAATAGATAAGCCGTTTATGTCACAACTCACCCTATGTCTCAAGGCAATAGCATTAATTTTTGAAATTGAATGTACATGGCTAATACTCAGAGATGAAATAAACTATGATTTTCTTACCCATGAGAAGTAACTGTTTCAGCTTTTCTATCTGTATTTCAGCTAAAAATCCCAAAACTGAAAGTGGATGTGAACAGACACAAGGATGGCATAGCAAATGGAAAATGGGATTTGGGTGCTAAAATAAAGTTCTTTCCTCTAGCACAGACCCACATGTGATGTTGGGCAGCAGCAGACATCAGTACAACTAATCTGAAGATCTGTTCACAGAACCCACACTGTTATCAAAATTGTATTTGTCTGTCTAAAGCCATGACTGTACTAACGCAGCACCTCACTATGGGGAATCTCAGGACAAAAGTCTCCAGGTAACTTTTTCCTCACAGCTGGAGTTTTGTAATGGTTTCTCTGCCTGGAAATTGCTGGCAGTCTCTTTTAGAGGATGTACTTCCCCTAGAGGCTTCCTGCAAATTTGTAATTTATGTGCTTCAGAGATTGATGCTGTCAGCAAAACCCAACTGTATGGTGCTTCTTTACACTTTGCCTAATTCTAGCTCTCTCTTAAGTTCATAATGTACTGAGTGAAGCGTAACATCAAATGCACGTTTCTGTATTTTTTCTATATAAAACCCTGATACTATCAGGCTACCCTACAGAAAATTCCTAAATATGGGTCAGAAGTCCAGCAGAGGCCCAGAATAGTTCCCAGCTGGCAGCATAGGTATCCTGTTTTGGAAGGTCTGAACAATGGGTAAATGCATGCTGTACCAAGCATGGGCATGATGATCCCCATGTGCCTAAACCAATAATGCAGATGTGGCTACAGTAGGAATGTGGCACATACACAGATGGCTGAGTAAGAAAGGAGCATTTCTTCATACCTATCTGATGCCTTAGGTTTTAACTTTTATATTTTTCAAATTCTGAATTCCTAGTGTGTAACTCTGAAATGTTCTGTAGCCTGTTAGTTGCTGTTCTCTCGTGCTAAGATAGACATAACA
>QWTY01027395.1:0-10259 GCA_008033365.1 Pseudorectes ferrugineus
ATTCAAGAATTGTCTAGATGCAATCCTCCTGTGCAATGTGCTCTGGGACGATGCCGCTTGAGCTTGGAGGTTGGACCAGATGACCCTAAGAGCAGTCTCTTCCAACTGTACCCATTCTGGGATTCTGTGATAGCTTTACTTATTACTTATTTGCATTTTGGTCTTTAAATTCAAGAATGACAAGCTTTTAACCCTTCTGTATCATATGAAGTATAGCAACCTTGTCAAACAGTAGTTGTAATTTTATATTGAAACATATATTGAAACACACTCTTTGTGTCTCTTCTGATTGCTTCTTTGTAAGAAGACAGTTAAAGCTTACTGTCAGAAAAAGTTTAATCTTGAAGATTGAGTGAAGTGAATACTGTGTGCACTCTCCAGAGTTTTTGTAGTAAATAAGAGGGATTTAATTATTTTGGGCAGTAGATTCTGAAAGCTATTTTATACTATTTTCTTTTTAATAAGGTATGTCAAAATATTTCTGAGAAGAATCCGGGTAGTACTTCATGCCATATTACTTGAAATGTTTAATTGCAGTAATTCTCATTCCTTGATTTTAAAATCTTCTAAAATTCTTTAAAAATAAAAAGATTTTCCATTCTTCTCTAAAAATCTAAACCAAAGGTAAAGCTATTATTCTTGTAAATGCCATGAAATATTTTGGCAAACTGATTTAATTTCTTTTCCCCAAAACAGATTTTGGAAATCTGTCCCGTGTCTTTTGCTTTTATATGTGTGTGTATTTGTTTGTGAGTATGTGTGTGTGTGTAAATTTTCACATCCTGAAAAAAAAAAGTAATTTAGTGTTTACAAAAATGTGCAGAGCTTAAACCAGTCTCTGATTAGTAGAAATGTAACCTAAACCGAGCTTCTGGTGCTTCTATCTTGCTGCAAGTTCATTTCTATTACATATGTAGAGAAAGATTCCTATATTAGGAGGTATATTAGTATTATTGCTTAACCTCCAGCTTCTAGTTCTTGATAAGAAATTTTAAAAAGTATTAATCAAAATATCCCAAATATCAACTTCATGTAAGCATGTACATAGTACAAGTAAAATTTCTAGTTTCCTGAGTTTGGCGTTTCACAGTTGTAGTAGCATTTTGGTTACTACTGAGTCTTTTAGAGTAAAATCGATCCATCATGCAGCCCCTATTATCCCTTCTTTATACCTATGTAATTCCTCCTTTGTACAGTCTAAAAAAACCCAACCCAGAGTACACCAACATTCAGGAATACTTTGTATTTATAACACCCCTTTACACAAAGTACAAAGATTTTAACCTGATGTTTTTGTGGAGAGCTTCTTTGTATTTATTTAGCTTCAAAGCCTTTCCTGTTCTGTCAGGGAATATATAAGAGGATGCAGGCTTATGAAAAGGATTTTTAATTTATACATTTTCTGTGTCCGTATCACAATGAGAATGTTTTCCACCTTCTACTTATGGCATGTATTTTTATGTCTTTGTTTTATCTTCCCAGCTCCAGAAAATTTTTGGCTTGTAAATTTCAGTTATAGGTGTAACATTTAATTGCTCAGGCTGGTATCTTATGAAGTGCTGCAGAGGTTTTTTTGAAGTATTTGAAATAAAGGAAACTAAGATCAAGGTCTTGAGGAGTAACTAGTCCTAGAGTTTGCTTACAGTATGCAAAATTCCTTTTTTCTGATTCAGCAGCATATGTTTCCAGTGTTGAAAAGTTGGTATTTATGGCAGTCTTCACACATGCACACTAATTTTCCACAGAGTAAAGAAAAATTCTCAGAATGAAAACCCTCTTGTGAATGGTTTGAATGAAGTTATCATTCCTGAGGGCTCTTTGACATTGCTGCAGTTGCTAACCCTTGGATCAAAACATAGTGTAAATATGAAGTATGGTTTAAAATGTAAAGTACTTTTTTTAAGACTGTCTTTTTATGTAAACCAGTGAAAAATTGACTAAAACAAATATGAAAGTTCTAATCAAAGTCCGAGGGAGTATTTGGAATATTGCAAATTTTATGTACAATAAAATTGTTGTACAGTCTAATGCTGGGGGTGAGTACTTCCATGAAGAGAGACAAACATTTTGTAACTGATAAAACTGTCAATGTTTTAAGGTCTCAGCCTCATTGTAAACATACTTTAGTTCAGCTAAAATCAGTCACTCAGGTAGTTGTGTCAGTTTCCATTAGATCAAACAAGGAGAGGAATAACAGACTTGAAATGACAACTGTAGTATTCTTTGCACAATTCTTATATTTCTACTCACGTTTGCCAGCTATAAGTCATTTCTTCCAGAACTGATGTCTCATATATTTGAGGAAAGATCATGGCATTAAATAAAAAGGGATCTGTATACGGAGACAAGGAAGGAGCAGTTGTTCCACCTCCATGTATCCATCACCATTCAATTCCAACATGTGAGAGGGATCTTAAAATGACTACAAGTCATCTAGTACCCAGTGCCTTAAGTACTGCCCGGATGCTTGAGTTCCTAAATGAGTTTTGACCAGGCTCATACACTCCAAAGCATCTGTTTGTGAAGTTTCATAGTATTTCTAAACTAGTATTGTCATCATTTTTCTTCGGACAGAAGAGCTTTGTAGCTAGTTCTGTTTTCTCCTCAAGGCACCACACATCCCTGCTGAAGTTACTTACATTTTAACACTGATTGCACAACTCCAGTAGTGTCACTGGTGCAGTGGGTAATGCCTTTTGGTGGGATGTAAGAAAAGCCCATACTTCTAGAGAGCAGTTACTGCTTTTTGGGAAAGGCCAGGTAAAGCTTGGGGCAATATGAAATGGGCTGTGAGGTCAGATACTTCTCTCATGAGAAGAACTCCTGTGACTGTATATGATCAACTGCAGAGCAGCTGCAAGTTTCTGCTACCCTTTCAAAATGACACACACATGAGAAAATCACTGTAGTTCTAGCAGAATGGTCACTAGTAACAGTGTACTATTTCTGCCCAGACACTGGGTGTGAATAATGGGACTTCTCACACAGAAGTCTTTATCATAAGTAATTAAGGATTAACTGGGTTCTTAATTTTTCATTCTGAATTGGGACCTGGAGGAACCATAAGGAACAGTTGTTGCACCGTTGTGTTTTTGGTATTTTTTTTTTCCAGTGCAGTCTGAATTAGGTACAGAGACAATTTTTCAGAGACAATTTTTCTTATCTGTTTTTTTAAAGATGGTGAAGTTGGGAAGCTAACTATTGGTGAAGGGCTTATGAATATCTTTTTAGTCTGAAGGTAACACTTCAAATACTTGCTGTTTCTAGGATCTGGATATGCTGCTTGGTAGCTTTTTTATACATTTCAGAGGGTCATTTGGGTTAGATCTGCACATATATGAAGATGAAGTACCTGAGCATCCAACTCAACAAAAAGTAAGGGGGGAAATAACTGCCTATTTTTTAAATGAAGTATATGAACTGTCAACACAAATTTGACTGACTGAGATACATTAATATATCCTGGAGACTGTGAACAGTTTTTCTCTCTCTATTTGTATAATTTTTATAAATTACACGTCCTCCCCACCCTTTTTGTTTCCTCTAAGACACTAATTTTTCTATTTATTTATGTGTATGTGAGACTTCTCAGTTGAAGATAAGTGATGATTACCACTGATTGGCATATTTTTGTGCTTTTCCCAGTGTCCAGGGTTAGAACAGGTTCAGTGAAAGAGCCGTTCCTTTTAACAAACACTAAGGTTTGTCTGGTAAGCATGTGTCCTGGTTAAAATCCAGAGAAGTAAACAGTGACTGGAGGGTCATCCACGACTGTTTTAATGACATTCATAACATTGTCAGAAAGCCATGTTGTGTTAGGCTGTATGGGTAAGTCTGGTGAGCTTTCCAACAGTGTTGAGTGTGGTGAGATGGTGAGTACTCGGAGTCATGAGGATGAGCCTTAAACCTCAGTGTGAGGTATTGAGGTAGTTAGATAGTAGAACGTGAGTGAGGGAGAGGAGATGGAGACTATCAGGTTGTCCCCCTGATGACCTCAGCAGAGTCCATAAATGGATCCCCGGACTGAGCCACAGTGTGTCTGGGCCAACAGTCTCTGTACTGCTAGCACTGACAGTGCCTGGAAAATTAATGTGTGTAACTCTGCAGAAAGCAGAGTGTGACACTGCATGGGACCATGTACCAGAACGGCACAAAGATAATACTTCTTCTGGGTCTCATCATGGGAGTGTATATTGTTTGAATTACATTAAAAACTCCAAGATCCCTAAAACAGATGTTGTGCTATTTAAGAAGTAATGGCTATGTAGACTATATTTTTGAAGGGGGAACATGAAGCTTCATTATTCTTTTGATGAAACTGACTGTGGGTAAACATATGAACGAAACATGTTTTATCACTGTATTGATTACATTATGCATTAGTTGAAAGTTGATGTGAGAATGTAGATAATTAAATTACTTTTTCATGTTGCTAGGAAAAAGAGGATCAGTTTGTTTCTTTGAGAAATCTTGTCTATTTGCATTAACTTCCATTTTTACTAGTTCTGGTGTTACATTTGCACGTGATAATGAAGGCAGAGTCATATAAAACAAAAATTCTGACCAGAATACAATACCTTTCTATAACCATCGCAACACTTTACTGATAAAACACTCTTCACATATATTTGAAAAGAATTGTATTAATTTGGAACACAAGGTTCAATCTTCTTTTATAAGTAGCCCTGTTAGATCTATAGTAAGGAAAACCTCTAGCACTCTTAGGAATAAGAAAAATTTGATTTACTAGTAATTAAACTACCTTTTTAAAATTACCATAGGTACTTAGATCAGGATCTTTTTGTACCCTCTTTAAATGGGTGTATTTTTTGAGCTGTGTTATTGGCAAGAGCTCTGTTGAAATTTTTGACTTTCTGTCTATGGGTATGAGAGAGATTAAAAAAAAGAGGGGGAAGAGAGCTTGTGGACAGTTCTAGTTGCATGTGGGTTTGCATTTAAAGGTTGAGGGATTTGAGGGAGAGGCTTATTTATTCTTGCAAGCTCTACTTGCAATTTCTTAGCTTTTTTTTTTTTTTTTTCTTTCCACTTTAATAAGCAGCCTGGCAAAGACATAAAGAAGCTAAGGAAATAAAGCATAATTTGACTTTTCCACAGAAACTAATGACTTTTCTATCAGAAATTGCATCAGAAGTTGCCAAGGCCCATTTAGTCATGCATGGTAATACCCAAGTTTAATTAGAAAATAAAGGTAAGGATTGTTGTTAAAATAGTAAAATACCACTTTTAGCTAAATGTGTAGTGTTTCACTGATGCTGACTGTAATTTTGAGAGTGCAGTTATTTTTAACAGATATCTTTCAAAAATGACATATATAGTATAATGGAATTATGTAACATTTTTGCATATTGGAATTTAAGCCTAAGACTTTGCAAGGATTTGTAGTGTGTTATTAAACTCTAGTTAATTCATAAATACTGTTTTACTTCTTGAAT
The DNA here is from genome assembly GCA_008033365.1 of Pseudorectes ferrugineus. Classification (NCBI taxonomy): domain Eukaryota; kingdom Metazoa; phylum Chordata; class Aves; order Passeriformes; genus Pseudorectes; species Pseudorectes ferrugineus. Next base: position 5,454 of record QWTY01027395.1, read on the forward strand.
TTTGAACAGTCTGTGATATTCTTAACAGAACCCCAGCTAAATCATACCAGCTGTGGACAGTGATTAATGCAGTGAGCAAGGAAAGCTCAGCATGCATGAAAGGAGAGCATAACAAGGACAAAGCAGACACAGTGTTGATTGTAATGAAGCTGGATTCCCATGAGGGGTAGCATCATAATATTACTTTTATCTCTTGCCTTTTTTTTTTTAATTTAAATTTGATATTGGGCATTGGCTATTTGTTTTCTAGATTATGTTTATTTATTCTCAGGTGCGTCAACTAACTTACTTGAAAAGGCAGTGCACTTTATAGAGGTTGCAGACAAAGGTTTAAAAGTAATAGTAGGTTCCTGCTTTTAAAGTGAAGTTCATATTTTCTTTTACTGGCATGCAGTATTGCATACACGGTATTGATTCTATGGGGCTCGGGTGTTCTTCATTAAAATCACACATTTTTTTATCTTATCTTCTTACAGATTTTCATTCTGATGGGGTGCTGAATTTGTCCCATCCTGGCTTGATCCTGAATTTTTTTAAGTAAAATACAAATCAATTAAGTGTTGTGGCCAGTAAAACACTGGGGCTTGATCACAGAAGTGGTAAAAGCTCATTCCTATAATCAGGCATTAATCAAGTAATGCTATGATGAATCAGCATGAATTAATATGCTTACAGAAATTCTGTTATTCTGTGTAAAACAATGATAGTCTGTGTTTTATGAATAGAAATTACAGCTGCAAATACTCACAGCAGAAATATACAGTATCAAGAAGTCGCTGAGTTTTTCTATTTGAGTAGTAATCCTCTGTCTTTATTTTTATGAATTTTTTTGTAAATTGCTGTCTCTTCTATCCATTGGTGGTAAATATGAAAATAAAATAAAACCAAAACAAAAAACCCCAACAAAACCCACTAGTGATAGGACTGGGTTTAACCAAGATATTCTACAGTAAATAAACCATGAAGATATTAAGTGCATTGAAATGGTGCACCAAAACTAAGGTAGTTAATGTGGTTTTACTTAAACTACAGTTAATTTAATTGGAGGATCAGAATTGGAGAAACCTAAAAATATATTTGACATAGTAAGCATATTTCTTTTTTATGAAGCTAAATCAAGCTTGACTTTCTACATTTTATCATAAATCGAATTTCCTTGCTAAATAAGATCATTGGACTGGATGATTGATGGTTGGACTGGATGATCTGAAGAGTGTCTTCCAACCTTGATGATTCTGTGATTCTGTGCTAAGATTTCCGTACCAGAAATCCTAGCTGAACCTTCCCATTGCACACAACTTACTGTGAGAGAACCTGTGGAGCTGCAAACTGTGGTAGGAGGTGTGTTTTTTGGCTAAAAATGTGATGATACAGATATACAGTTTTATTCCCATAGTACTCCACAACAAATCTTACGTTTTTCTTCATTTCAACTCCTCTTGTCTTACATCAGACTTCCCAAGGTAATTTTTGTTTAAGACCATTAAGCACTAACGTTTTTTTCCTGAAGTCTACCAGCACAGAAGATTAATTTTGCCTGTGTGTTCTTTATTGCACCATGACAACTACTGCTGTCATTATATTGTGGTAGGATTAACAATCCTTCTGACTGAAATGCGATGTTTCAAACTTAGATTATTTCAGTGCCTCAAGAAGGTGTTCTGCAAAAATTGGTTCCCGCTGCATTTTAGTTCATCTCTGGTTTCATAGGTGTCAGAAATGGCTAATGAAGGTAGTTGGTTTCTTCATGGAAATAAATTACATTAAGTCACATACTGGAGTGATCCACTGATCTTACACAGGTAACTGTCAGCAACTATGAGACATTTGTAATGTTCACTTCCTACTTATATGGCTGGATTTGAATTTAGAGAAATGACACGCTGTCATTTTCTGAGCATACCAGTAATTGTCTAGCTCAGCATGTCTCAGATTAGTTAATCTCTGCCTTTATTTTATAACGCAGTTATATGTATATTGGAGTGCCTGTAGATACATTGTAAATTGAAAATAGTATTTCAGAATATTGTAAATTTACTCTTTTTCACTTGCAAAGCTGCTTCCTAGGCGAGTTATTTTTTTCTCTATAAGATACTAATAATTTTCCAAAGAGCAAAAGTATGCACAATGACCATCAATTCGAAAACAAAATGAAATTGTCTTTTAACTATTTAATCTAGGCACTTACATGTCTTCGGTCAGAATGCTTTTATTTATTAGTAGGTGGTAGTAGCAGTGGAGTTTTATTTCCAGGGATAGTGGTGAATTTAAAATACAGCTACAGTTGAAGAGCATATGATTCGTCTTTAATACTTTTCCTACTCCTTGAAATGGCGTTTCTAATACGTCTGAACTGTGGAAATAAAATGGGAAATGAAATAGGAAACGACACAGTGTTGTATATTTTGAACTAGGTTTTGTCCTTCTTTGAATGGGTATTGTTTTCTCAGCTCTAAATATATGGCCCATAAAAGTGGCCCAAGGGAGCCAAACCTTTTATGTGTTTTAATAAGCTAAGTGCTATTATAAAAGAACCATTAATGGTTTTATTCTAATTCTAATTGGATATTAAGAAATACTTACTCTAAATCATACGTAGCTTATTACAGGTTTGGGTTCACAAGCAGAGGAGTGGAATAGAGTTTAGGCTCACAACAGTAGTTGTAGGGTCTACATTTTTGCTAATTTCTGCATAGAATTTCATCGCATTTTGAAACACTCAGGCTTAACTTCAAAACATACAGCAGAATGCCATTCCCCTGTGAAGCAATGAGCTCTGCAGCTGTAAGCGCATGCAGATGACACAACACAGGGCATAACTGAGGCCAGAGCATGGTTTCACATCTTAAGGATCATGTGTAACAGGTAATTTTCAGTTCCCTTGCTAGTCATGGTGATTTTGATCAGAATCGTGTAAGTAGATGAAGAGGTGTCACTAATGTTGAATTGCACCATGTATAGGGAGACACAGTGCAATTAGTGGAGCTACATAAAGAAAAACTTACTGATTTGGCTGAATCAGGGCCTCAGAGTCTAGAACCTTATGCTTGTTTGCATTGCTAATCTTTTCTGTCAAAAACCTATATTTTGTGTGATACTTACATTTATTTATTTTTGCAGTAGTTACTGGAAAATATTTTAAAAACTCTGGGTAGAGCATGTAGTACTTGTGTTTCAGTGTGTATCAGCTTCTGCTGGGCTTGTGTTAAAAATAAATATTGACAAATCAATGCTTTTTTTATTTATGCATATTGTGCATATGAACGCTTTTTCAATCAAATGTTCCTATTATGATACAACCAAACAGGTACTGACAGAAAACAGTTATTGGACAATCCGTGTTAAGTAAGACTAGAGGTTTTATAATTTTTTGTTGCTAATCATAAGGGGAATGGTGTGACAGAAGATTTAAAAATGTGACATGTGACAGAAGATTTAAAAACCAAAGGTTTTGCCTTCCATATGAGTTATTTTAAGAGTTGTTATGTTCAAAAAATATTTTTATTATTACCATTTCTCATCTTTTAAAAACTTAAGAATTATTAAAACAAAGTAGAGAAAGACTGGTGCACATAGGGTTTTCTGTACTATTTTTCATGTTCTGTGAAAATTACTTGAGTTTCTAAAAAATGAGTAATTCAAATGCAGGCCTTATTTTAAATTAAATTAATTGAAATGGGGATTATGCAAACTTTCAAGTTATTTTTTGAAAAAAATTCCTAATATATTAATTTCAACAGAACAAATTCAAGCACTGAAAATTGTGATCTGTTAAATTTCTTTGGTAGTCATGGAAGATGTATTTGAACACCTAATTTAAGGACTAAGAAGCTCTTTGCATTTGGATAAGCTTTGAAATAGATGAATAAATAAATATTTTCTACCAGTAACCGAACCCTTAGTATAACACAATACCGTAGCTGAGGCCAAAGTTTTAATCAGGATTGTTGCTCAGATTTTTTTGTCGCTGTAATTATGGAATGTATGAATTAATTGAAGTCTATTAAACTTTTTTTGGTTTTTCAATGCATTTTTTTAATCTGTAATAAGATGCACTTGAATTAGGACTTTTTGGACAGCAGCATAAGCAGCATTAGTTTGAATAATTGAACTGAAAACAGAAGGTCAGGTTACAAAACTCAGGAAGATGCCAGGGGGAAAAAAAAAGTAAAATATCTCTGAAATTTTGATTTTTGGAGTTGAAATACCCAGACAATGCTGAAGACCCATATGTAATGCTAAATCCTTTTTTGGGAATTAGTGTGCAACTCAGATTAGTTTTCACTGTAATTATGGCTTTCGTGACAGATGATGAAAAGTTTAATGAAAGTCAATTACATAAACTACTTGAATCTCATGGAGCTTAATTATAGGGTCCACATTCTAATAAAATTATTTTTCAAGCTTCATTGAGAGGACCTCACCAAAATCAGAAAACCTACTAGTAACTTAATAATGACTTATTTCAAAGATTTTTGTAATGTTATATTTACTAACTTTGTGATACTACAAAAACTGAAATGGGAGAGACAGAAGGATGATGTTCTACAAACTTTTTTCTTTCAGAGATTGTGACAAGGGAATGATTCTGTTGAAAGCAGTTGAAAGCACAGCTAAAAATATGAAACACTTTAGACGCATATGCAAAAGCTTTTTTATAGCTTTTTTAAAGGCTGTACCATCTTGTTAGAAAGAGGATCATTTCAAATAGTGTTTAATTTGCTTTCCACTACTACTACTACTGTTATTATTATTATTATTATTATTATTATTATTATTATTATTATTATTATTATTATTATTATT
>QWTY01027396.1:0-26758 GCA_008033365.1 Pseudorectes ferrugineus
AAGCTGCAGAACACAGGACAACACATAGCTGCACATTCACCAGTGCCACTCAAGCTGTTATGAGTGTTAGGATCACCAATGTTTTGCTCTCAATAAATGCAATATTTTGCTATTGGGAAAATGTTTGACAGTGGAAAGAGAAATATTTTACACCAAGCGAAGTGTTGTGTCTTGTGTCTGGGAAGTGTGGCTGTGAGGCAGTCTGTCTGTGAAGTCTCAGACAACAGGTACATTTTTCTGTCTCTGATAGACTCATGCATGTACAACACCAGCTTCTTTTGCCTGCTTTCAGCTGGATCCCAGCTGACTTCAACCCCGCAATTCAATCCATTTACATTTTTCTCTTCTTAAGCAGAAGGCCCTTAAGAAAGGATGCCTCAGCCCCATCCCATGGCACTGTATTGCCTTTTGTGTGTTCCAGTTTCTCATCAGTAACTTGTTTCTTCCTGTAGCCCTCTCTCAATATTATCACAGCGTGCAGATCTTCATAATTTTTCTCTATGTATGTCTGCAGTATTTTATCTTTCCTTGTTTGTTAGAGCCATTAACAGTTTAGTATGTGAATAGATTGCCACTGTGATGCACTTGTAATGACAAAACCTTATTTCCTAATTCTGTATAATTTTTCTAGATCTTCTGGATGTCTGTCTCTGTATCCCCGAGATGGTTGCCCCAAAGCAATTGTTTTGTGTTATATTTGATCTGAGCTGAGAAGCATCAATGAGCCTTATGCATTTATCTACATTCTTCGGGCAAGTTTATTTCTTGATAAGTCTCTTAAATATAAGCACAATGTATGAAAGTATTAAACTTTGGCTGATGAAATTCGGGAGTATATTTTACTTTGAGTTTACAGCCTTTTAATAATTTAGTCAAGACCATGGAATGGCACTTGGCCAACCAGTAAGTTATTAGGACCTCTAAAAGGGTTGAGGACAACTAATGCTTTGGGAGCTTTGAAATTTTATTTTAGATTAGTTAAGAATTAATCAATGCATGAGAGAGTGAGGGAGTTTAAAAGTAAATGTGTCACCAGGAAAAACTGTGGGCACAAAAGCAAAGTTGGAAAAGTGATTCCATCTCCTGTGTTGATTTTTGTTGTGTTACACAGTGGTTGGAAATTTGCCAGGTCTCTAAAGCCTGTTGAACTTGCTTTTAGAGATGAGAAAATTAAATTTGGTTGTTTTGCCTTTCCTGTCACCTTGTCTTTATAAACCTTTCTGTTTCTGTTGTCTGTTTTGAATCAATAAATGTTGTTGTTTGTTTTTTAAAAGGAACATTTCTTTGTCGAGGAGGAATTCTAGGAAATTGAGTAACATTACATAGTTCCCCCTTGTTTGAAGTAGTGAGCCTGAAAACTGGGTACCTCAGTGGTCCCGGGGCTCAACGTTCCTTTGCCTTTCTGCTGTCTTCTTGCAGGTGTCCACCCAACAACAGTTCCTCTGTAAAATATATATAAAATATGGTTGGTTACCATGTTTGCACACTTTTCATTCGATGTTCGTAGAGACCAGGTGTTGCTGTTATCAGAACCACATGGCATCCACTAATCTATACTGACAAAGACCAAACAGCACATTCAGATTGCCCTGCTGCAGAGATGTGTGTTGATATGTATTGCATGGAGTGAGGCCTTTCATTTCCCTGAGTTTCCTACAGGCATCTGTAGGAAAGCATCTCCATTGGTGCTTCCATATTTCAAAGCACATCTGGCACAGCCTAGGACAAGACAAGAAGGGATTGCTCTCAGAGAGCAAATGATCTCAGTGAAATGCATTGTTGATGCTCTTCATCAGCGAGTGCCAATTTCAGCCGGTATTTCAGGAAGTCTTTGTTAACTCAGACCCAGAGTACTCCAGCAGAGAGATTCTAGGGGTCTAAGTGTGAGTCTTGCCTGCATATGAAAATCATGATCAGACCTGGATTTTCCTTTGGCACTACTTCATCGCATGATTTTCAGGTATGCTTTGTAGACCTCCACAATTCCTCTGCCTGCTTGGTATTTATGCCCTTTAAATATAAATAGACAGTTAACACCTTTTCCTGAGTCAAGTTATAAGTATTTTTTAGTTTTAATATATCTCTACGAGTCTTCTTTAGCAGCCTTGTGGATGCAATCTTGTCATTCCTGCAGATATACAGGATCAGCTACTCGGTTTCAGTCTTGCTGAAAACTGCTCAGGGCCATGATGGAGCAAAAACTGTGTGGTAGGTGAGCCCAAGATGTGAATTTTGGTGACCTGCTGGGCTACAGAAGGCATACTTCAGAATCTTGTGTATAGCTGAATTTACAACTCTAATTTCTGAAAAGAGAAAGGAAGAAAGTAAAAATTCACCAATAAGTCTGAAACAGTTTTCTTACTCAGCAAGTCGTACAGAAAATGCTGTAAGAGAAAGAGTGCTTCCATACACGAGACAAGCCAGGTAGCTTTCATCAGAGCAGTCTACTTGGCAAGCAGCATATTGCATCTTCATTTCTTAAATGCTTTGTCTGGGCTGTGACAGATATCTGCTAACACAACAGGCCACCTTCAGACACAAGATATGTCTTTCAAAAGGCTGCTTCAAAACCAACGTAGTGTTTGTTCCATTAATAAGTAATCTTTCTGAAGCTTTTAATGTACATTATCTGACATGATATGGGCTAAAGTTATTTTAGAGAGCAGTGATCAAGTATAAGGTTTGGTTCCTTCAAGAAGGATTTTGAATTCTCTGATAAGATTGAAGCAGTAGGGAGTTGCAGTAGATTTGGAAGCTTTGCTTCAGACCCTAGTTCTGCTACTCTTAATGGTGACATTGTAGACACAATCTTGGTTCTCATCAACCCTTTGAGTGAGATAAGTTTGCATACAAGCCTACTGTACGTGGTATAGACCTCCCTCTCAGGAATGGAGGAGACCTTGGAATGTAACCACAGAGCTGAGTGGGTGTCCAGTCCCTGGTGCCCCCAGGGCTTGCGCAGCACAGCTGGTGCTCATGGGAAGGAGTCCCCTCCTGCCCTACCACCACATGTGTTGCTAAGCTGGAGTTACCTCACGTGAGGGTGGGAGGGAGGAGAAGCTGTGCCATGGTGGCCTGAGCCCACGGGCTCAGTGTTTGCTGCACATGCCAATAGCTGTGAACAGAGAATGGCAGCAGAGCAGCAGAGCTGACACCCAGCTCTGCAGCCATGGCTGGAAACAGAGGCTGCCTTGGCCAACCACGAGAATGGACTTGGGTCTTTATGCTACAAAGAGCAGCTCCTTTGGCCCAGAGGACACTTCTGGCTGGAAATCAGTTACATTGAATACATTGTGTGGGAGAGTTAGCAAGATGCTTTGTCTTCAGGCATAATTCTCATTTTTCCTTTTGAATGTGATTTTGTCTTGATGATTTTTTCCTCATTATAACTAGAATTTCAAAAGTACTTTTAAAAATTAATGGCAAGTCAAACATAGTGGCCAAGCTGTAAGCTATACCTGGGATGAGCACATGGCAATGTCCCTGCAGCTCTTGGCGGACACAGTGCTCCAGAGGCCACACAGCCTGGCATGCGTTCCAGCTGCAAGACAAGGGCATCATCTCTGGGCTGTTCATTTTCTAAAATGAGACCCAGAAGGTGAGAGCTTCACGTAATTAAGTTAAAGATTGAAACTGACCTTGATTGTTTTGCAAGTCTATCTGTTGTGCTAAGATAGGGCTTTTTTTCTTCAAGGAAGATCCTTGACATGGCTTCCTACATGATAATCATAAACTGGGACTAATTTATGTAAAATGTAGAAAATGCAAGATGTTTCCTTCCTTGGTTATCACATATGGCTTGTTGAGATCAATCCAGTGGTGCCTCTGTGTTGTCTTAAAGGAAAAATTCTTCAAACTAAAATTTCATCAAAATTCTAAAAACTTCCTTTATTTTTCCCCTGGTCTTCTCTGCACTATGTTGGAATTTTTCTCATACCATTAACACCCTCTGTCTCCTTTTTGTAGCAGAGATTGGCTATATTGGGTGTCTAGGACACTCTGCATTGTCATTCAGTTGGGGGAGCTGAGGCTTCTCTAAAGCTCCCTCAGTGTGGTACAGCCGAATGACTGAAGCTTCAGGAAAGGGATGAGAATGCTCAAGCAGTTATTTGCAGGCATATCCCTGACAGCTGTACACGCCTGTGCTGGCTGCACAGTTTTAACCCTAATTTCATGCTCTGTCTGAAATGACAGGTTTTTACACAAGGAGGCACGTTTTGTGTCACCTTTACACGTTAACTTGTTGCAGTGTGAGAGTTTCAGCTGCTTTCCATGCCTGGTATCTGTCCTTGCTAAATCCATGAGAGCAGAATGGCATTGGATGGTTGGGAGAATACTGAGGAGTGATTTGGGAGTTTTGTTTTCTGTTGGTGGCTCTTCCAGGGCAGGCACAATCACATTAGTCAAGTGCTTCATCATGCCGTGCCTGCCATTCTCCACTGTCCCCTGGGTCCGTGACACAGCTGCACCATGGAGATGGTTCTTGAAAGGTGTTATGAAGCATTAGGTGCTGCTGCTGCTGTTGCCTCTCAGCTTTTCCTCCTCAGCAGCCCTTGGTGCTGCTTTGCTGCAGGTGCAGGAGGCCAAGCCAGCACACAGAACTGCACACTTGTGTTCCCAGTGCAGCTGTAACCAGCCTCTTTAAAACATGGGCCATGGTGTAACTAGAAGTTTAGTACAGATGTTAACTATTACTTTGGAATTAATTGTGGAATAGTCACTTTTGAGATCACTAGTATCACTGAACTATAATCAAATAATCTTTTTTTGTCAGTGACACAAGCTGGAATTTCTTCTCGACATTTACCTGAAAATTAAATCTCTACTTGATATATCTCAATTTATTATTTTATCATTTATTTAAACTGAGAAAGCCCACATTGCTTCTGAAATCAGAACTGCAAAAATAAAGAATTAGAGTGGAAGTGCTAGCTGGCCTTGGGGGTTGGGAAAACTGACACACCCCTTGCAGGTGTTTTGCACTGCCTTTGCTGGGATGGAGCATCAAACTTGCTTGTTAAAAGTGTATTTTGTCATTCACTCTGCTGGTTGTCCCTGGATTGTTTCACTGAACACTGTTAATAGTGTTATATTAAGAACGTGGTTAGTAGCCTGAAAAAAATTAAAATTACACTGCCTGTATTAAGGATATGACTAGGAGACTTAGAAAAACAAAAAGTCTGGGAAAGGTTATCTGTGAAACACTGAAATCTGAAAATACTGCCCTGGACACCTAGCAAATCCTGACTGTACTGTTTTGTTATACCATGCATAAAGTAGGAAGATGACAACTCTTTTTTTGAAGACTCAATTCCTATTTGCATTAAATTCGTACTGCATCCTTTTGTATGACCCAATTAGAAAAGAATTATATTGTTCTGTGTGAATTTTATTCATTGAATAAATTGGCCTGAAATTAATCATTATCAGCAATTGAGAAAATACTGAGAACATTAAAGAAAATATTGAAAGAGCTAGAACTGACACATTTGCCTTAACAGAGCTGTATTTAAAAAAGATGCGCACACAAAGAATCCAAGGCATAATGAAGCCTCCTACACACACCAAGGAATAAAATATTTATACTGTAATCATGCTATTAATAAAATGATGGATCAGCCAGCGTCTGCTGCAACAAAACTCAGCTGAGAGCCTGGTTACTGTCTAGATGGGGAAAGCAATGTAAGAACTGAAGACCAAAAGCATATGGACTAGCTTGGGAATCCCTGTCCTGAATTAGCTGTTCAGTTGTGTAATACCCTGACTTTCAAAAAGTCTCCCATGGCAGCTGGCACTGTCCTTTTAATTTTGGTGTGCAGTGAAGGGCCAGGGAGCAGAGGGAAGGTCTTGCAGCCCTGCTGTGCTGCTGCCATCCTTGGTGGATCCCTGTGAGTTGTGCAGTGATCTCCTTGTTTCCAGTTGTTCTTGAAGGTAATTCCTGAAGACCATCAGGAATGGTTGGGCTTGATCAGAGCAAGGCAATCTCAGGGGCTTTGCTGTCAGTTGCTGCCCTCATCAGAGTGCTGCTGTGGTGCCAAACAGGTCATCTTCTCCTCTTTGGGCTTGGTCCAGTTTCCAAGGTTTAAAGAAAAAGATAAAAAACCAGGAGGTTTGTGTAGGGGCAAAATGATGGGTAGAAATGAGAGGAACAGTTCATCTGCACCATGAATGAACACTGTGGGGCCAAACCTTAGATGTGCCCTTAAGGGTAGCTGTACAGGAAAATTTAACTAGCAAATAGACACTCTCTTGGTGCTTTTCCTATTGCTATCACGATTCCCACTTTCTGATGCACGTGTGAGTTCACTTTGAGATCTCTCCTTGTTTGCTGGGAGCAGAAGGGAGATATTTCTCACAAGTGAGGTGATGACACTGGCATGAGCCATTTATATGTGTGGTCCCCAACGTTTTGCCTAACACATTACCTGCCAGAGGTCTCTTGATGCCCAGTCCTGCACCAGTTCAAACTTTACCCAGTGTCAGAGTATGCCAGGCACCCAGCCTTCCTCCTTGGACAGAGAGGAGGAATATGGGCAGCAGTGCCCCCGCTGCTTTGCGCGTGCATGGCTGAATTGGATCGTCATGGATAATGGCAGGTGGAGATTTTCCTCCCAGAACACTCCTGTGTTTCTTTGTTGACAGGAGCAGTTTCCTGCACAGTGAATTGCTCAGGCTCAAAAAAGAACAACTGAAAATTATATTGAGAGTTTGTTACAAATATGATCTATTGCTGTGAGAAGGTAACGAGCAGGAAACACACAGCCTGCAGCTTTGTTCTGTCAGCTTGCCCAGGCTAAATAAGTTTTGATTGGAGTTTATTTGAGTAGGTTCTCTTCTCTCTCTCTCTCTCTCCCCCTGTCTCTCCCCAAAGACACTATTACTGGTGGATTGGGCTGGTCAGAGAACAGCTGGGAAGTGCTCTAGATTTAAAAAATTGCTCTTTTTTGTCTGAAAAAAGAGGAAACCTCATGAAGCTTCCAGGAATTAGGGTGCAGAGCAACCAATAACTCAGTAACAGAAGTGTCATAAGGGGAAGGCAGAGTCTGTGGAAGTCCCTTCTCTGCTTTCCAGGGGTGGGAGAGGCCCCCTGACTGGACCTGTGCGCAGAGCAAGGGCATCTCTCTGCTCCACGTGGGATAAAGCAGAACTCAGACTTTGCCTCTTGAATCCAAGTAGGGAGAATCACAGAATTATAGAATGGTTTGTGTTGGAAGGGAACTTTAAAGGTCATTTAGTTCCAGTCTCTCTGCCATGGGCAGGGACACCTTCCACTGTCCCAGGGTGCTCCAAGCCCCCTCCAACCTGGCCTTGGACACTGCCAGGGATCCAGGGGCAGCCACAGCTTCTCTGGGCACCCTGTGCCAGGACCTCACCACCCTCACAATAAAGAATTTTTTCCTAATATCTAATCTAAACCTACTCTCAATTGGAACCCATTCCCCCTTTGTCCTGTAACTCCAGGCTCTTGTAAATAGTCTTGCCCCATCTTTTGTGTAAGTTCTCTTCAGGCACTGGAAGGCCACAATTAGGTCTCTGAAGCCTTGTCTTTTCTAGGATGGACAATCGCAATTCTCTCAGCCTTTCCTCATAGGAAAGGTGCTCCATCCCTCTGAGGAAGGGAGGATGCCTTGGCATGTCAAACAGCTGGGCTGCTCTGGAAATGCAGCTCTTTAAAAAAAAAATAAATAAAAATCCATTTTTGTAGAACATTTTTAGTTTCTACAAAATAGATCTTTTAACAAGAAAAAGAAATTATATATTTCTTAATTGGTTATGTTGGTAGATCAGCTGAGAGCAGGAGCAAACCAGAAAAAAGGTACAAGTGAACTGGTCTGTGAGAAATTCCCTTTCCCAAACAGAAATAAAATTAATTTTCAATGCTTATTGGCATCACCCAGCTTATTTCATTTTTAGTAGGAGCAAAGATTTTAAACCTGACCAAAATTAAGTTACTTTCTTCTTTTTACCCTCTGTCCCAGTCCATTTCCATCAGGTAGTGTTTCTTTCTTTTGCTTTCTACACTCAACCGTTGTTTATTGCTCTAAATTATAGAGAATTGGACTGTCCCAAAGGTGGTTTGATTTCCATGGTAATTGGATTTGATATTTCAGTAAATCCTTAACCTCCTCTCAGGAGTGTTTAGGCTCAATGAGAATTTCAGTAAGGGCCCTGAGATCCTCAAGTGAAGTTCAATAATGAAGAGAAAAGTCTAAGATTTATTTTTGGTTGGGGGTACCTGAGAAAAGCTGTGTATGTCAGTGATGCTAATTATATTGGTAAGGAATTGATATTTCTAAAATATTAATAAATATTAACATATTGGAATACTCATACAGAAAACAGATTCACTCAGGCCTTTAGGGACACCCTGCTACACAGCAAAGCTTTGGTGAAGTCATTAAGAAAACCAATTACAGCTTTCAAAAGAATCTGTGGGACCGGTTCTGCTGTGAACAGCAACACAGGGTCCACTGCGCAGCTCAGGAGGGTCCACTCTCCTCACACAGCCAGCCTTGGACTCACAGCATCCTCTCAGTGCTTAACATAACGGGACAAAAGTGTCCTGGGAGACATCAACATAAAGCATCAGCTGAAGATGGAAGTACGCAAACGGTTAAAAAACCAGTGACTGAAACGGCCAGCTGGATTTCAGGCTTTCGGAGGAGTATTATTTATGCAGTAGTTTAATAATTACAATAGTAATGTAAGTTTTTACTTTTACATGCATATCTATCTATCTATCTATCTATCTGTCTATCTATCTATCTAATCTATCTATCTTTCCAGGTTAGATAGTCCCAAAGTGAGTTAAAACAATGATGAGTGTGGTACTTGATGTTGTGCACAGAATTCTCAGTCATTGCAGACCAAGTAATCAAAATTTACCAGAACAAGTGGCCCTATTTTCAAAAGGATGCAGGGTTTTTTTGTAATTCTGTGCATGTCTGGCTGCAAATCTGGAGAGCTAAGGGAAGGTAAGTAGGAAGGACAGACAAGTGCTTGCTAATGGCTGCTATTAGGTGGCTCAGAATAAGGTCCTTCAGAGAATCTGTTCATAACTGTCATGTCCAAGGACGTGGAAGCAATTTCAGTGTTTCTGGGTGCTCGTGGAAGTGCTTCCTGAGCCAGAGCAGTCAGTTGCATGCAGTGCTGGCCATGGGCACACTGTGTCCTTGATGCCATTTGTTGGCTTTCCTCGCCTGGGACAGCCATGGGAACAGCAGCTGACCTGCACCAAGGGCAGTTGTTTAACATCTGCACGAGCCCTCGGGGCTGTGCAGCAGGAGGGAAAGGCTTTTGTTTCCCACAGATCCCTCAATCTTAATCTGATTTCCCTCTAACAAGCCTCTTCTTATAATATTTCAGATTTTAGTAGGTTCCTGTAAATGTGTTTGCAGTGTGGGAAAACAAGCTGCTTGAACAAATAGCTAACCTTTTGTAGCTGTATTCCAGTCGATAGCAAAATACAGAAATAGGGCATCTTCTTAATGAAATGATTTTGCTTTGAGTTTTCTGAACTTCACTATCAAGCAAAGAAAGTATTTGGACTTTTTTCTCTGTGCTGTTAAAGTATAAGATCCCTCTAAAGCTGTAATTCAGTGCGAAAAATTTTACTAGATATCAAACAGATCTGGTGGATTTTGGCTGTGACAGAGAGGAGATGCTAAACAAAGTGGTTACTGTATATTCTGTTGCCTTAGAGACTGAAACATCTGTATCCATGCAGGCAAGTGATGCAGACCTGGTAAGATTTGACTTCCTTACATTCCTGTGTTCATCTGGCTGTCAATGGAAATGTTTTATGGTGTGAATATTCTGGGCTTCTTTAGCATTGTATTTATCTGGTTGTGTGACATGTCTTGGACTAGGAGGGCTTTTTAATTAAAGTCTAACTCTGAAGTCAGGACGCTCCCTAAGAAAAGATGCTTTTACGTAAATAATTTTTCAAGATGAACTTGGAGGGACTTGAAATGATTGTTGTACTGGTGATAATTGTTGGATTTGTGAAGGTACTTGAGCATCTGGGTCTCCTAGAAGACAAATTTGAAGGTAGGATATTAAGAAATAGAAAATATTTTATTCTAAAAGCCAGTTGCTGCAGAGGCTTTTACTTTAATCTATATGTGCATGTGCAGCGTTTGAATATCAGGGGAGCCGAAAGGTAGCTGGAATAACATTATATGCTTTCTTTAGGCAAATTAAATGTATTTAAATGTCTATATAGTATTGTAGCTCTCATTGCAACTCTGAAAATAAATGTGACATAATCTTAAACCATTCTTTGTTTATGTTTAAGATTGTTTCAAGAACTTCAATACAGATTTGTGTGCTTTAGTAAACTGCAGGTCACATCCCAAAGCTCTGAATGAAAGGTTTACATTTTAGTAAGTTTATCATTATATCCTCTCAATTTGTTCTAATTTCTAGAAATGTCATGGCTTATTTTTAGCTATTGGCTATTATTAACAGAAAATCCAAAAACCTTACTGAACTTATTTGGATGAATGTTTCTGTTGTAATCAATTTAGCCCTCTTTCAGAGTATTTCTTTTTAACAGATCTGCTTGGTCTTGCTCTCTATTCTCATGTATGTTTTATGAAAACATTGCTGATTGAAATGTAAATATGCTTTGTAGAATATAGTTTGAGGGAGCTGACTGCTAAAGATATCTTAATTCTTGTTACCTCTCTGTTTTTATAAACAATGTAATTCATGTAGAAACACGCAAATATTAAATGTAAGCAGAAGGGATGAATTTTAGACAGTGAGCTCTATAAATCAAAGCATGTCTGCAGACAGTCTCGTTGTTTAATAGGGAGAGTAGATTTACAGTGTGCCGAAATATTCCTGAATATTGAACAGCTGCTTTTTTTAGAAACTTGAGGGTCATTTTTCATGGTAAGCAAGAAATACACAGGTGTTAAAATAACCTTCAGCTACAGCAGATACAGAACAATTATTCCTTTCTGCTTCAGAGCTTATGACAACCTGGAAGAGGTGAGCTTGCTGGCCTCATATTAATTACCTGACAACATTCGGTACAAGGTTTGAAGAATCTTGGAGATTAGCAGCAAGTACTATAAATGGAGGGGAAAGTTATAAAACTTTTGGTTCGTTGATTGTGTGCTTTTAGTTCTCATGCGTGTGTTTGCTTTTCCTACTTCCTGCTTCTTTGAGCATTTTTCCTAACTTTTATGTTTGGATGAATTAAGAGGTACCTGGTGATGACTGATGCAAAGCATTTTGAAGATGGGGCAGTAATGCAGATTGCTTAGCAAGTGCTTTACATACCAGCTCTAACTTTGCCGGGGCTATTGAAATGATCAAATTGTGCAAGCAAGACAGAGTGACAATAGAAAAATCCATTTATTCTGTCTTTTGTGAGTCTTCAGATGTCTGTGTGCTCCTATCACAGAGAGGTGTTAGATGGTACCTGATGTACAGGTAATTTCCTGTCTCCAGCTCTAGCAAAGTCCGTTATGAATTGGTCCATCTGGGCACCTGGATTTTTGGAATCCTTTTATTGTCTGCCTGAATGCATTCTAAGGGCAGATTCTGTTTAATAACTTGGTTAAAAAAGAATAGAGCATTGAAGAAGGAAGCTTTAGGAGAGGGCGGTTCATGGTTTTGGGTAGCTGCTCCTTCCCAGCGCCCAGTCTCCAATGTACCTGTGAGCTGTACTCATGTCATGAGGGGGGAGTGGCACATTGCTGACTCCAAAGGAGAGAGAAAGTTTGGGAATATTTGAATAATTCAGAGCAAATTGTCATAATGTCTAGTTGTATTTCTGATGAAATTTACATTAAAATACTGTGAATTATACTGAAAAAGAGATAAGGTTAATTTCACATTAATATGCTAGAACTTCAGGTGAAGCTGGCATTTGGACTCTGTAGTTTGAACATGTACACAATTATGACTTCATTACAGTTGCTTCTGCCATGTCCACCCTTGTGTAAGAACGTACAACATACACATACTTAATGAAGCCCTGGTCCTTGTGAGATCTGCTGCTTGCTTTGCTGTAATGATAGGATGACTTGAATGAGGTTGTCTCTCAATAATTTCCAGCAGAGACTATTGACAGTTTGTTAGAATAGGTTAGTTCTTAACGCTCACATGTTGGTTGTTACACAAAGAAATTATACTTAATATTCTAGTGAGAAAAAATGTTAACTACTTGTAACTTCCATTATTTTTAATAGCACTGCATAATGCTGTAGGACATGATCAGAGTATGATGCTCCATAGGAATCTACACTGTCAGTACAGTGGAAATTCCACAAGTGTGCATTATCCTAGGAAGAAACAAATTTCTGTTGCCAGACTTCATTGAGCAAAGAGAAAACAGATTCAGATAAACATAGAGCTGTAGAAAGGTGTGTGCTCAACCTCAAGCACAGTATACGGAGTGCTAGCAAGCAATAGCTGGAATAGCTGGACCTTGCCTTTGGCCCGGATAACTCCTAGCTGTGGTTTCAGTTTCCCCAAACTGTTGTGGACTTTGTTTATACTGAACAGCTTACAAAAGTACACTGCTAACAAACTTATGCTGAGTCCATTGTAATTATCATTCAAACTAATCAGTACTTTCTACAGAGAAACTTTCAAAGTGACTTACAAATACAGAATATAAAATCTATACATTTTTAAGTGGAGGAAGAGGACTCAAATTACCATGGACAAAACCAGGCAAAACTTCTTGAAATTCTGCACCCTTCCAGCCACTCATGACCAGCCAATAATAAATGTGCTCTCTGGAAGATCACAGTCACTAAAAGGAGATGCTGGTGCTGGAGTTCAAGTCCTTGGCTCTTGCTGCCCTCAGCTGGGTTTCAGCTGTCATCAATGAACACATTTTGGGGGTGTATACTTCCATGTGGACTCAGGATGAGCAAGTACTCAGCTTCCTGTTCCAGCTTTGGGATTTTTACGTTCTTGCACTTTCTTGGTTTTTTTGACTGGCTTATGAACTCAATAGAAAGCATTTATACCTATAGACAAGCTCTGGCCTACAAATCACTTCTGTGCACTGATGTGAGCCAATAGGACTGTGCCACTTTTGTGAGCACAGAAGAACCAAAGGACAGGGACCTTCTGAACAGAAATAAACTTGTTTGCTACCATCTGCCATGGTTTTCTACATTCTAACCATGACAGGAGTATGCAAGAAGTTTTCCTCTCACTTCTTCAAGGTGGTGCTCAGACAGATGGAATGTCTTTTTCTCTACATACTCAATTTATTCATAAGTAAAATGGAGTTAAAAGTAATGACTGGATCCATTTTCCTCCAAACTTAACCTTGCCCATAAAATACTTGGAACTTTTACATGGAAAGGTACTAAATCAGCAGGCTGTAAACGGTAAGAATCTGCTAGCAGTGTGTGCTATTATGTACCGCTGTGCATGTAATAAACTTCTCTCTTCGTTCTGCCACTGCTGACAGGCTCATCATAGTGATCATCTAATTCACACCTTAGAAGCTGGATGAGAGATTGTCGCAGGAGACTTGGTGGGTGTAATGCAGAATCAGGATCCTAATTTTTTTCCACTAATCTTACATGACTCTTAGTTTGTAATATCAGCTGGATATTTTACATCTCTGCTTATCACCTACACTTGAAAAATCTTTCCACTGGAAGTTCTTGATGCTTTCCAGGTGAATATAGTGCTGCACTTTTCTTGTATTCAGTGCACACACACTTACTTCAGATGTGGAAAGTGACAAAGTAAGATTCTGTCTTAGTGTATAATTCCTGATAAACTGTAAAGATGAAAAAGGCAGGAAAGCAGGTTAGGGCAGAAGAATGTACCTGTTCTTTCAGGTGGGGAGGAGCATGCCCTGCAGACAGAGCAGGATGGGAATTAGGTCTTTCTCTGATTCCTACTACAATGTGAGATAAGAGAACTTCTAAAAACAGGATAAAAATTCTGTCTTCCAAATTCATTTTTCAATGTTGTCTTGTACCAGTGGCTGAGTAGAATTGGTTTCTCTCACTGGCACACTGCTCCCATTCCTGGTCTTTCTCTATATAAAGCAAAAGGGTTATTTTTATTCTGGCAGGCAAGTCAGGATTTTTATCAGCTGGTGTTGCAGTTTACATCATCTGAGGTAGAGGACAACAGCAAGGAGGGTGAGAGGATCTGATAATTCTGGAATTGACCTCTTGGGAACAATAAGGTCTGTTGCTTACACATCATCTGGAACCCATCAGGCAGATCAGTGTGGAGAGAGAAGAGATCTAAATGTGGCTAGCCTACTTCACCTGTCAGAGAAGACCAAAGGGGAAGTTGTAGCTGAAGGCCTAACATGGTAATGAGACAAACCCAAATGGATCTTGGCAGCACAAATGCCAAGCAGGCATTTTAACCAGTACTGAGTGTTCTTTCCTTCTTTCCTCCCAAAAGACAAACCTAAAATACTGTACTTAGTCCCATGCTGTGATCATGCTCCTTGCTTGGGCTATCATAAATTGCAGAGTGAGGCTGAGACCTCCAGCAGGCACAAGGTGCAGCTGGATTGCAAGTTCTGGGGACAGTCCAAGAGCACCAGGCATCAGCACTGTCCTTTCCTCCTTTGGATTCTTTGGGAGGGTTTCATTCCTGATGAGTCACCTCCGTGGAGGGAGTTTGGAAATGACTGTGTCTCTGGAAGCACAGTACCTGCAGAGCATGACAATTAGAGGCTGAGTTAAGGAACATGGGCTGCTGTGACCGCCAGCCACTGAGCTTGACCAGCCCGCCCGAGCCCAAGCAGTTGTCAGCACTTCACTGTGAGGTGGAGCCTGAAGGCTCTGGCATGGATTCCTTTTTGTCCTATTCATCCAGGCTCCTTTTTAAAAGACTTCTTAGACCCTTTTCTTCATTTTTCATGCCTCCTTTATCCATGCTGAGGGTTTCACTCAGTAGGGAGGTACAGAACAGCCTATATGCTGCCTGTACCCTGGGTGATCATGTTCCACTTGTTTTTAACTAGAGCAGTCAGGACAGATGTTAGTCCATCCAGCATATTATGCAAAAGCAGGCAAGTCAACAGTCACTCAAAACTGTTGTAAGAATAATGTGGAATTCTCACGTTGTTCTTCACATGGCTTTTCTCCTGACACTGAAAATTGCTGTATTATGGCCCTGATTTTTGTGAGAATATTTGCACAGCTTCCAAACATAGTGTGCACAGAGCTTTTTCTTCTCTTTGATTTAAGGATAGCTGCCCTCATTTCAAGGGTTGTTTGATCAGTACTTTTGTCAGGAAAATGATCTGTGTGCATATGAAGGGAGGCTGCATGTGAGGTCCAGTTGTTCATTTGGGATTTGTAAGCATAGCTATTATTTGCTCAAGGGCAGAGACAGCTCTTGCACAGTGTAAGGTGAACTTATTTGCCCATGTATGTATACATATCCTATAGCATTTAAAATTCCACTTAATACAGGTTATGAGCACTTTTTGTTCTTATCCCATGAGATAATGAAGCAGTTTGAATAATTTATTTCATCTTAGCTTGTTGCAGAGGCCTCTGTGTGTGAGTAGCTGTGATACCCAGCGAGGCCTATGCTTGTTTGGTTAATTTTTGATGGAAGCTGAACAATTTTTTCCCCTTTGTCACTATGTAGGAATGAGGAGTCTTTTTTCTGTGGACTAGTGGAAAGCCCTGTTTCATTGGGGTTTAAACACCACTTGTGGAACCACAAATTCACTGGTATCATGATTTGGATTGGAACTCTTGTAAAGAAAAGAGAATTTAATTAATCTTTTTCACTTGATTTCTTTGGTATCTCATTAAGAAAAGACTTCTGAGATGTTGATACAACAATAATTACACAATTCTATATTCATTAAAATTAGGACTGTGAAATATTTATATGAGTTTCAAAATCACAAAAACTGTAAAAGCTTCCCTCCTCCATGCTGAAGCGCTGCTTTGTGGTGTCTGAGTAGTCAAAAACACCTACAACCTCTTTGGCTACTACCTCAGTACCCTGTGACTGTGAGCAATACTCTCCAGTTGTGCAGACCAGGCAGCTTCTTTGCCTAAACATCCAACAAAGGAGTTAAAAGTAATACTAATAATTAAATAATAAAAAAGCCTCACAAATAGCACATCACTTCATGTCCTAGTTGTATAAACTACTTTTGCCCCAGAGATCAAGAAGGTACATGATCTAAAGGGTGAGGAGTGGATTTTGGTGTTGAGAAGCAATTAATCCATAGTGAGCACAGCCAGGCTCAGGGTGTGGGCACTGAGGCTCACCAGGAATCCATATTCATATTCTAACTAGATAAAAATATTTGTGTTTACAAATACATGGTTATGCCACACAGTGTGTTTGGAGACAGTGTCCTGACAGGCTCTAGAGGGACATTTTAAAGTTCCAGAGCAGCTGGGAAATATTAGAGAAGCTCACGACTGCACCAGCATAGGTTTTATCCTCCTGATTGTAGAATCACAGAATCACAGAATGGTTTGGGTTGGAAGGGACCTTAAAGATCATCAATTCCAAGCCCCTTGCCCATCCACTAGATCAGGTTGCTCAAAGTGGCTCCACAAAATTATGAGACTTCTTTTATCAGGCAGGAGCTGGTAATGTTTGTGTGTCCCCAGGGAAACTGTATCAGCACAAACGACGGTGAGCCCTGAGTGCTGCTGCTGTGTTGGTGGACGGAGCTGCTGTTCCTGTGTCAGTGGTGGTGCGTGGCCCCATAGCAGGGTGGTACCACTATTCACAAGGGAACACGTGCTACTGAAAACTCCTGCCAGGGGATTTGGATGCAAGACACGGTGACCTGATAGGAGAGTCACTCTATTTACAGTTTCATCATTTCAGATCTTTTTGAAAGGTTAGGGGAGTTTCTGTGACCCCATGATTCCCACAGAGCCCACTGTGGTGGACATAACCTGCCTGGGCCACTCCCTGGACTCTATTTACTAACTAATCCTAAGTCCATATTGACAGAATGTCAATTTTATTTTTGTACCTCAAAACCATCTAGCTTTGGGCTTGTTATTTAATCCAAGTTTGCTGTACTGTGAAGTGGAAAAAAAACTTTTTGCTTTAATCTGTGGTTTTCCATTAAACACCTGACCCACTTTTGTCCTAACTGGAATGCTTCTGTGCTTAAAATTGCTTCCTAGTTCAGTTGTCTTGGATTCAAAGGATTTTACCAGTTGTCGAAATTGTCCCTTTTTTTGGCTTTTGTCCTGACCTCTGAATTGTTACTTAAAGAATGTCTTCTATTGTGTCATTTGAAAAATGGTAGAAAAATATGAATTCAATAAACATCCCAACAATGTTGAAATGACCTAATTCTGACATGTTCTGAAAGGTGGGTTTTTTCTCTAGTTCATTCTTGTGAAAAATCTACTGTACAATATGCATATTTTAGGAGGGGAAAAAGAAGAGGTACTCCATAAAAATGTGATGCATCTTAATTTTCCTTTATCTTATAATTCAAAATATTGTGCTTTCTGTAGCACATTTTTCAATTCTTTGAGCACACAATGTCTCACAGACAGTCACTAATTTGTAATGCCTTGGTTAAAATACACTGAATTAATGTATTTCATTGAAAACATAGGGAAATAATGTTCTTGTACACCAGTGGTGACATACTGTGGTTCTGTTAGAGGTCACAGTGTTATACACAGTAGGAGAATCTCAGTTGTCTTTTGAGGGTGGAGGATCGTTGCCTTGTGTGAACCAAAAAGCACAGGATGAAGAGGTAGCCCAGAAAAGAACACGAGAGAAGGGCGTTGAGGATCCCACTTCAGGAGGTATCTTCCCGCATCAGAAAAAAAGCAGAAAGGGAGCCTACAGGAGTGAAATAGTCTGAATAAAAAGCATTCTACAGCATCTCAACAGGTTAAATAAAGCCGTGGGAATGGACAGGTCAAGGTTCAGTGGACCAAAGAGAAGTTACGGACCAGAGGGCTCCTTCTGCATTCCTGTTTTTCTATGGCCAGTCCTCAAGGGTCTGCCTGTGCAGGACCAATGGTCATGCACAAGGCAGGCTGATACCTGCAGCAGCAGCTGAGGCTTTCTTTTGGCAGAGGGGGATACATTGCAACTGAAGGGGCATCCAGTCTAGGACAGCATGTGAGCTGCTCAACCAGTCTAATATTACTTGAGAACATACTAGGATGATAAAAGCAAATCATTATACAGTACTGGAATGGAGGAGACCCAAATCTCTCACCCATGTGAACCATTAGCTGCTTCCTTTACCACAGCCTAGGATGGTTTTCACCTTTGTAAGTAAAAATAGCTCCAGTAATTGCTTTCTCTGGGTTTTTCTCCAAAGAATATGAATGTGTCACTTGCTTCCAGTTGACCTAAGTTTGTTTCTTAGCAGGAGTGTGTGCTAGCTTTTTTTCTTTGTCAGGAGGAACACTGGCTATTGCTGGTGATCTGCTCACCATCCTCTGTCCCTTACCTGCTGTTCAACTCTTGCTTTCCTCAATTTTTCTGTTGTTTATAAAACTTGAGGATCCTATGTTGAGACTCCCTGCAGACCAGAGTGCTTGAAGAACAGTGAGGTTCTTCAAGTTTCTAACACTTGCTTGTCCCTGCAAAGATGTTCAGGAAAACCCTGTGGTCAGTCCTGCTCAGAACGAGCCAACGAGGCCCTGCCACATGCATCCTGCATGGACACACTGGGAATCAGCCAGCTGTACTGGAGCATTTATGCTCCTTTCCACCTCTTAAAGGTTTCAGTAGCACTCCCTGCAGCTGTTTGCACTTTTGCTTCTTGATTTTAAAAGCAGATTTTTGAGCTCAGCTGCTTAGAACTCCCAGCTGGGCTTCTTAAATACAAAAGGAAAAGGTTGAAAGGAGTTGCCATTGATCCTGGGCAGAAAAGACAACTCCTGACACAACATGCACATATTGTTGAGAAGAAAGACAACAAATGTGATGAGACTTGTAGGAGAAACTTGCATACCACCAGTGCAAACATCAGAGACAAACTAAAATGTGTGGCCTGTTAATAATGTCCTGAAGTCCTGTCTTTTAAGTTATGATTGCTCCTGGCCTCTCTCCTCTCCTGCCTTCATCCCTGCATCTTGACTCTCCCACATCTATTCAGTGGGAAAGGAAACTGGTTCCAAAGTAAAGACCTGAGTAATGAGCTAACAGAGCTGGCAGAAGCACAGAGCCTGCTTACTGAGGTCTGGGATGGCATCCCCCATGCCAGTAGGGATAGTCTTCCACTTGTCCATAGATGTCTGATCGTGCTTGCAAAGGGAGTTGTTTGTCTGGATTTCCGTTTTACAGGCGGAGATAGTGGGACTAGTCTTCAGATGTCCTACAGCTCTGCTCTTCACAGAGTTGGTTTTCTGCAGTCCTAGATCAGCTTCCTGGGTCCAAGTTCCATAGGACATTGGTGCTGACCCTGCAGAAAGTTTTGAAGATCTCTCCTGCACTGTATCTTCAGGTTTCTCATTTTGTTTTCAGTGGGGAGGCCAGTTCTGCATATGAATAGGCTTCAGAGCAATATCTGTGAGAAAAGCTTTTCTTCCTTGCCTCTGCTTGGATATTTGCCCAGTGATAATAATAAACTGAATTGCTGTGCATCTGGCCAAAGAGCAGGTTAACAGGGTCACATTGCATGCCCACGGCTGCTGTTGTATGGGAAGAGCTTTTGCTTAATGCAATGTTCAGGCTATAGTAATTTGTACATTAGTACCCCTGTGAAGAGTTCTGAATTGCTCGAAAACTGGCATTGCAAGCTTCAGAAAACCTCCAGGGTAGGCTACTGTAGGCTTCAGCAAAAACTTTGACAGTCCTTGGCTAAAAAAGCAGCATTTACTCTAGGTCATAAAAGTAAACACAAATGCAGCAAATCCAATTACTGTGGAATATCAAACATCTGAGTGCAAGATGAAGGAAGTTGTACATGAATGCCTGACAAGAAAACTATTGAACATATTAAATTATATGCCTCTCCCGGAATAGCTAGAGTTTTAAAAAGATTATAGCACAGCGGTACTCAATCAAGAACAAAAGTACAAGCCTGGTGCACATCAGACTTAGGACAACTTACTCACAAGGACTACTTTGAAAGTGAGAAAATAGCTTTGAACTCCACGGCGTGCCATTGCGCAAATACACACGCATGCGAATTATAAAGCAGCCTCTCAGTAAAAGTGAAGCAATATGACAGCACCCTCCTCTATAAACCAGGACAAAGGCAGTGGAAATAGACAAGAGAGGTGGGAGGAATAGCTGAGCACAGAGCCAGCACCCCGGCTGGCTCTGCTGGCTGGCTCCAGATTCAGCTGAAGGGACAATGCTGATGTCAAGCCGAGTCCTTTCTAGTCACAAGCCACCAGGTACCTCGTAAAGCATTTTTTCTCCGGAATATATACAGGACTCTGTAGCAAACTTAGTGAAGTACCAAAAGCCAGGAAAGTAGGAAAAACGTACACCTGCATTGAGTTCTAGGCCTGTGCAGTAGCAGGATAGTTGTTAATAAATTGTGCTCTCAGGAAGCAGGACACAGCCCATGCTGCAGGAGAAGTTACCTCCTGATGTGACCCAGGAGTGTCCCAGGGTGCACCAGCAGGAACACAGAGATAATTCAGTTCATTGATGAGCATAGGTTTGTGTTAAGATATTGTGTGTGAAACTAGACCCAGACAGGTGGAAATAGTTCAAAACACCACCACCCCCCCTTTTTTACTTTTATTATTTCCTGTGGTATAAAGTGAGTGCTAGTTCTGGCAGAGTGTAGCCAGGATGGCCATGGCAACTGGGGAAAATACCCTTTTTAGGCAGTTTCCATACCAAATACAGAATATCTGTTTGCTGTCAATGATTTCCCCAGGCTCTGTGTGACACTGAGCTGGCAGGCTGCAGGGTGAGCTCAAGCAGCAGAGGCACGGCCATGGCACAGACTCCTCTGGACCCAATTTGATCCATACGTCTGTCCCTCTTTGGCTTCTGGCACTGTTTTTCTTCCAACATAGAGGCTCCACAATCCCTCTAGGCAATTTATTTCAGTGCTTTGTTACCTTCTTCAGTGAAAGCTTTTTCCTCATACCAGATTGATTCTTGCTAAACTTGAAGCCTGTTACTCCTCAGATCCACCAAGGACACGTAGAACAGATTTACCTCTTCTTCTGTCCTTGTCTTTACCATACTTTCATTTGCTTTTGGCCTCTTCTTTCCTGAGCAACTTCAATTTTTTCAGATCTTGTTTATTAGACTATTGATCATTCTCACTGGTCTGGGTGTTCTTTAATAGGCTATTATCATTTTGTCTGTACAGGATCCAGAACTGGATTATACTCAGCTGAGGCCTTGATAGTGAGATAGCAGAGAAGAGTAAAGGGCTATTTCATTTGTCTTGTAAGGGATGTATTTGTAGAAAGCATTTGCCTGTTATTTGTAACATATGTGTTTTGATTCCTTATAGCTCCTGAATTTTTTAATGGAGTTGTAATTTCAGTAAAATTCTTTCTTGCCCTACATTTTTGCAGTGGTTATCCCAACATAGGGGTAGATGTCTAGCTTTGTTCCTGTTGAATAGAAACCTGGTTTTGTTTGTTTTAAGACTCCAACTTTTAAGATTTTTTTTTAGTTTACATTTTCCCCCCTTTCCCAGCTTGGAATTTCTTGCAAATGTAGTAAGAATACTAATTCATTTGCCATTCATAATGACTGATAGCAGACGTAAGGCAGCCCCCCACAGGGCTCAGGTTTGTTGTATCCTATTTTGAGCATGAATCTTTGACACTACTCTGAGTAGTTTTTCACCTAGCTCTGTATCCACCCTAAGACTTCCATACAGACAGTGTTTTCTTAGCTTATATACAAGAAAGTGAGATGAAGTACTGTGGAAAGCTTTAGAGG
The DNA here is from genome assembly GCA_008033365.1 of Pseudorectes ferrugineus. NCBI lineage: Eukaryota > Metazoa > Chordata > Aves > Passeriformes > Pseudorectes > Pseudorectes ferrugineus. Next base: position 21,850 of record QWTY01027396.1, read on the forward strand.
AGCGGAGATGTGACACAAAATCTATCATCGTACTATTGAAGGAAATGAGATTGGTTTGACACCAATTACTCTGAACAGATCCAATCAGGCAACCACTCCTTTTCTTTTGATTTTCCGTCTGCTTACCCATTGTTTGGGTTTATTTGTTTCTAAAAACTGCAGCTGAACTGATAGATAGAGACCTAATTCCCCATTTTCTCATCTTCTGCCCCTTGCAAAGACAGGAGGTGTATTTATCTTGTTTCAGTCATCCTGTTCTGAAGAGCACTGGGTTGCCAATAACTGCTGACACCCCTGAGGTTTCATTAGCCATGGATGTGTATCAGGCCCAACCAATTTCAAACCCTCTGACTTATCTAAATATCCTCTAACCTCTTCCTTCCCTATTAAAAATCCAGTCCCATGTCATTGATTTTATCAGTTTCCATACTTTCAGTTAGAATCCAGTTTGGACGATCCCTTTTCTAGTTGTTTTTTTTCCACATCCATCTAAGAAAAGATTTACTTAATTCAACAATCTTGTTGGCAATACCATGTGTTTTCCAGGCATATCTGTATACTACCACTTCCTAGAGGTGGCTGTTTTTGTTGCTCAAGGTCATTCTTTCACATGTTCATGCACACACAAAAAGCTGCATTCCCCTTATCCTCCTGTTTTGGCAGTCTGGATTAGTAACTCTTTACTTTTTTTCCCAGCTGGCACCTTATCCTAGAGTATGGGTTTCAGATGTTCATCTTTTAGGTAGTCTGTTGATTTCAGAAACCAAATACTTCCAGCAATCAAATAATTCCCCTCTTTACAGCTCTCATGCCAGCAGGCCAGATGACCTCCTTCAGAGCACTTGGAAAAGTCACATGCAAACTGCAGGCCACTGCGCCCTGGCTGCAAGCCTGTTGCGTGCCCACTACTCTTCTGAGAGGCACAGCTGCAGTCAGGCATCTCATGCTTCTCTTCTTGGTGCCTGATGACTCTTACAGTGACAGCTTGCCAAGATCTGTAATACATGCAGTATTGTGACAAAATCTGGTCCTAAGTGAGGGAAAAAAGTCTAAAAACTTGGATTTTAGACTTGATACTTGTTTAGTCATGTAAAATTTGTGTAGCATAAACATAAAAGTTGGGATTATGAAAGCAGACAAGGGAATTCATCCATGTCAGTTCTATGTATTTTAATGAGATGGCAAGTAAACCCTAACTCATGTTGTCTTGGCAGGGTTTGGTATCTGTGTATAGAGTACTCCAAGGATTTTGTTGTGCTTGCTATAAGCACCATGAATTAATTGGAAGGTTGCTCCTTAGCTGTATTTAATGCAAAACTTGAGCTATTTGGCTGAATTATTTTTTTTTAGGTTTGTATGGTTTGGTTTTCTTCGGTGCTGCAGGAGTTACTATGAAAAGTGCAATGCTGCCTGTAAGACCAGCGGGGAATATATCAGTCACACACCTCTGTTATCACTGTCTTTTAGCTGGGGACGAGAAGGTTCATCCTGAAATTTGAAAGAGAAATGGCCATGCTCCAGCACCCAGCCTGGGAACTGTACAGCACCACAACTCCCCTTGTGTTGTGCTTTCCACACCCAGGAAGTCTGGTAACAGTTTCATGGTTTGACCCAGAGACTCTCCTTGAACATTTCAGAAGCAGAAAAAACTATAATTTGTAAATTGATGTACTGTTTTTAGACACAAGTATCTAATAAATCATTTTCATAAGTTACTGTTGCCCTCTAGCCAAAGAAACAAGACATTTTAGGCAACCTGTTGTGACTATTTGTAGCACAGAAAACACAGATGCCTCCTTTTGGATCCAAGTTGTCTTAACAGCCTGATTTGTAAATAAGATTTGTGTATTCACACAGTCCTAGTATTTTGTCTCGCAGGAAATGCAGTCATCAAGCTGTGAATAGTTTCCCACACTTTCATGCTTCATTTCCAGGGAAAGACTCATGTGTGAGTGACTTGAGGGGAAGGAGCTGCTGAGGCATATAAATACCTCTGTTACAACACTGCTGCTTAGAAGCGATCCTGTGTCTCGGTGCAGTTCTGCTGTGAGCGCTGGTGGTTTCTGCAGGAAACAAATCTAAACAGGACACGCACAAAGCTGTGCAGGTAGTAACAGAGCCTCCCGTGTGGAGTGAAGGTTACACGTGAGCAGAGGTATGGTAAGTGTGTGTGCTCCCCTAATGCCATTAAAAGTAACTAAGGCTAATCTGGCTTCCCACCTGAGGGCTTTGCAAGCGCTGTACAGGAATGTCTGTATCTGAAAGTGTGTGATCCACACACAGCTGGAGAAGTGCTGCTCTTTAGTGAGAGCAGCTTTGGTTAGCTGTGGACTTATTGCTGTAATAATACACTGATATGTCATTATCTGCTGTCATAATAGGGTGTCTTCTCCCCTGCACTGTCTATATGTCTCATGTTTCAGGGATGAATTGTGATCAAGAGGGAAGCATTGTGCTGGGGTTTAAAGTGTGGAGTTGGTGTTGGATCTTTTCAGTTAAAATATTTATGCAGCAGAATGGTCAAACTCCTTTATAAATTTGACACCTTTAAATAACTAGTTTTAGCCAAAAATAAATTATTGAAGTGACATATACACAACACATTTCATTTGAGCTCATTTTAGAAGTTAAGGTAGCTCACAGAATAGTAAGAGTTGAGTCTTGGCAGGTGCTGAGGAAACCATGAGCTAAATTTGGGGAGCCTGAGAAGAAACTCCCAGCCCAAGAGGCTGGAGCACTAGTCTGATTTGGGGGTAAAATTCCTTATTTTTGAAGTGAGATTTGACTGTGTGTTCCCCTTTCCCAGGAGAATGTATCTCACCCCAAGAGGTACTCTGGTCCAGGTCTCTTTCAGCATCAGTGGTTGGGTTCAACATGTAATAGGGACAATTCTAATATTCATAAAGCCAAAGAGCAAAAGATATCTTTGGCAAGAGGACTCCAAGGATAACTCGGGTTTAGAAACCTGAGGCACAGGAAAGCAGTTTAAACTCGGGTTTGTGTGTTCTTGATGAACGACAGGATTCCTGGTCCCCAAACTTTGAAGAGGAACTCTAGGAAAGGCTTCATGGCAGTGAATGCCTGTGGAGGGCAGTCCCTGTGTTACGGGATCGGTCCACAGGGCCTTCCCACCACCCTCCTGCTGCCTACACAGAGTGCAGCTGTTCCAAAGCTCCCACAGGGGCCCGTGCTATGGAAAGCCTGGCCCACAGTTAGGGTGGGAGTTCCTCTAAGTACCTGCTTACTAAATTTAGGCAATGTTTAATCCTGCTCCTTGCCATCACTAAACTGATATTTAAAAATTCTTTGCATTGGGATTTTGCTGCCATTTGAGCTGTTTTACATGAAAGCCTGTGATTACAGAACAATAATGTTTTGACATAGTGATAAAAGCCAGGAAATCCACCATCAGTGGTGGTGTTTCTCTTTCTCTTGCCTTCACTGCATGACAGTTCTTGTGTAGGCAATAATTGAGTAGAAATTACAATAGCAGTTATAACCTTCTGCTTTGGTACACATTTTAGCATTCCCTCAAGGAAAAATGTCCATTAAGAGTAAATATTTGTATGTGAGTGATATGTGTTAAAAAATCGCACAGCTTGGAGAATCTGCTGTAAATATCAACATCAATATAGCTGAGACTAGGATTTTTAATTTCCCTTGCAGGTTTTGCCATAAAAGAAGCATCATGAATTCCTTCTCTCTTCTTCCCTAGTTTCATGCTTTTCCTGTTACAATAATTGCTCAGAAAACTGAAATTTAGATAAAGTTCTTTACACAATTACTATCAATTGGTTAAATAGGCCATTTTGGCATTGAATTTTTCCCCAAAAGAGCCATTGAGTTTTTTCTATGGTTCATTGCTGTTTGCAACTAGCTGGGTGGGAAAAGAAATGGAAAATGCTGATTTATGTTTCGTGAATGACAGCTCCCTATTTCTGGTTGTTCCATATTTGTGGTTTAAAGCCTGGTTTATTAATTAATAAGTAGAATTTCTCTGTGTCTTTGATCACTGATACAATCACACAGAATACTGAATATTTAAAAGTAGTTTCTAGCTAATCTCTAGCACATGTGCTGTATCACAAGTCAAAGCATCACCTTAAAAGAACTATGCTCAGTGAATAAGTACAAAAGATGCTCACTCTCCTGTTTGGAGTGAATCTACTGTTGGTGAAAGTGATAGGTTTAATACTGATTTGGACTGATCAGCTGTCAGAACAAACTATGAAATGTCTCCTAAAATAGCTGCTGATGAAATTCAAACAAAATTATTTTTAAAAATTATCCATCTTACTAGCCAGACCTGAAAAGGAATAACCTGGTTTTCTGAAGTCCTGGACTTTTCAGAAATTGTATGGATTTTGGTACCTCTTAAAGTCAAGTTATTTCATTAAAACAATTAGTTTTGACCTACTATCTAATTAGGGGAAAAAAGTTCCCTCTGAAAGCCAACAAACAAAACTGAAAAAATTAACTCCATCTTTCAACACCAGACAGCGCCAACTCCTTTTAGGTTTTTGGTGGTTTCTGAGGATCTGCTTATTATGAAAACTGCTCATGTAGGCGTTGGTTTCCCAGACTGTCAGCATTTTGTCCCAGTTCATGCATAGCAGGTGAATTTAAAGAGAAAACTGTGTTTGGGATAAGGGGCAGCGGTTCCTTCCCCCATGTAGTGTTTTTCTGTTCTGCGTGTGCTGCGGGAAGCCTCGGATTCAGAGGCAGTGCCTTTCCCAGGATTGCGGCACGAACCCGGCCCGGGCCCGAGGGGCGGCAGCTGCCGGGGGGAGCGGGAGGGTCGGGGCAGGGCGGGGCAGGGCAGGGCCGAGCAGAGCTGCCGGCAGCGCCTGCAGGAGCCGGGCAGGGCCGGCAGCATCCCCGGGGCCGGGGCAGGGGCAGCACCGCCGGG
>QWTY01027399.1:3799-15703 GCA_008033365.1 Pseudorectes ferrugineus
AGCTGAAGCAGTAAAGGTGCTGTGGTGATGTGCCATGAGAATGCATCAAGTACCCCTGACTCACAGGAGGCCGGAGGCAGCTGTATGAGTCCTGTTTAAAGCCCAGGATGGGGGAAAAGGTGTTCTGCTCCAGGGGCTGCTGTGCAGGTAGCTTGGAGTGGCTGCAGTGGCTGCTCTGGAATGGGCAGAGGGGATCACTGCTCCTCATTTTATCTCCACAGGGCATGGAGCTGTCCAGGAAAGGCAGAGGCAGAGTGCTGTGTGTGCTTTGCAGAGTGGGAGCCACTTCCCTGACTCCTGCTAGGGAATGTGTCTTTATTTTGTGTATTGCAGTGTGTGTGCTCTCTCTGACCTCCCAACAGGGGATGTCTTACTTCAAATGGAGAGCTGCTATTCCTTGCATCCAGGCAGAATTTGGGAAGGGAAAAGCTCTTTGTCACGTAAGTTGTTATCCAAACACCACAGGTAAGCTCTTCTAAGTGGGAAAAAGGAGACAGAATAAACGAGCCACCGCCAGCACCACTGTATGGACACCCACGGCCACCTTTCACATAAACCTCTCCAAGACAAACCCTTCCTTATGACTTTGTCAGGCAGTGTTTATATTCCAGCCTTGGCAAATAAATCTTGTGTCATTAAATAGGAAATAGTTTAACACTTTACCAATGCTATCATAATGAATTAATTTGATATTCATGGGAATACCACATGTGCATTCCTAGGTGTCCTACTACCATTTCACTTTCACTAATGGGCACTTGAGTCATACTGATTTTTCCCCAAAGCCACATAATGATCTATAATATTCCTGAATAATTGCGCTTTAAGTGGAAGCTAACAGGGTTGACTACTCCCAGAAATATGTCAAAATATTTTTACTATTATAAGTAGGAATGTGAATATTAACCGGAACTGCCAGTACATTTAAATATCTGGAAAAGTTTTGCAAAAGAAAGTTCTGGAATGTTTTTTGAAGGTTAAAAAGTCCTCAAATGGTTTTTTTTCCTGAATAATTTTTATAGCCATCTGCAGAATAGCAGAATTGCTAAATTGTGTTAAAGAGAAAAAAAGGAAAAAGAAAAGCAAGCATAAGCTCATGTGGTACCAAAACATAATTATTTAAGAGTAGCTAAAATAACTTCACAGCCTCATTTATACCATTGCTTGAAAATAAATATTAGTTGCAGGTATTCTAATACCATGCTGGTGTATGCAATTTGTGGGGGAATAAAAGCCTTAAAAACCAGTCTCCTTTTTAGCTGGATAAACTTTGCTGCCTTTCTCATTAATAGGTGTTCTGGAGAGCTTTGCATCTACAGGGTCGTTCTCTTTTGAGGCTTGGCTGATTTTGCCCTGTGTTTGCCCTGCAGAGCCTGTGGGAAGGTTCTGGGCTCCCTGGGCAGTTGGGGCTGGACCCCAGAGCAGTGGAGGTCAGGGCCCCTCCCCAGAGCAGCCAGCGGGGGCTTCAGCCTCATCTCAGGACCACCGTGAAGCGCCAGCTGTGCAAACATCCTTTGCATCATCTCTGCTCGGGATGTCATTACAACCCCTGTTTGTTTGTGCCTTTGGCTTGGCCACACGAGAAAGTGGGAATACCTGGCGTACACGAGGTGTGCTCCACAGGGAATGTCTGCTGTGTTCCACCTGCTTCTGGGCGCAGCAAAAGCCGGGGATGGAGGGGAGAGGTGGATGGAAATTATTTGCTGTGAGGCAAATCACAGCAGGCACAAGGAACCCTCAGGGGCAGGAGCCCTGCCTCGTCTGTGCAGCTTTTGCATCCTGGCCACCATGGAGTCACCAGGGAGAGCACGGAGAAGTTGCTGCAGCTGTGTCCTTGAGTGACCCCCAAGTGTCAGGTCAGACCTTGAATGCGAATGAGCCAAGAGCCACCCTGTCATGCTCACGTTAATGAAAAGGAGGAGGTCCAGGAATAGGACTGGGTAGGAGAAGTGGAGCAGGACATCTGTGTCCTCAGGAGGATCCTGTGGTTCCAGAAGGAACCACTGAAGTACGCAAGACTCCTTTAATTAAAGGATTTACCTGTAGTCTCAGAATGGAAATGACGTGCTTTGTTGTGCCTAATTGAGAGGCTTCTCTCCAGAGTCACGGCACCTACTCCCGAGCGCGCGGAGAAATTTCTATGTGCAAAGCTCACCACAAACCAAACTGTCGCGGCAGCCCCGTACACGGCAGCACCTAAGAAACATCTAATTTTTATCTGATTAGGAACTGTAAAAAATGAGGGCAGGAGCCTCGCTCATGCATTATTGAAACGTCTGCAGTGACGCTGGCAGGATGGCAGAGCGTGCCTGCCGATGCTGGAGGAATGGAGGCTCCGTCTGGCGGGATGCAGGGAGCCCTGGAGAGCGGCGGGTGCCTCGGCTGCGGGGTCTGAGGAGGTTCTGAGTGCCCCTGAGCTCTCTGCAGGTGGAGGATGTGGGGCAAACAGCATCAATTCCCTGCATCCCAGGAGGTTCGGCCTGATCCAAAGGGAAATGCTGCAGGAGACAGTTATTGGTGTGTTTTCCGCTGCTTTGGGTTAGTGTTGGATTTGGGCTAGCAGCAGCTTTCCTCTGCTACAAGACTTGTCACGACATAAAACATCGCCTCCCTTCTGAATCACAGCAATTAAAAACGTGGGCATCCAATCCACCTCATTTGAGAAATTCAAATCTCCTTCCTCTCCTTCAGCCCTCTCCACCTCAAAATACATTTACTCTTCAGAAGGCTAATAAACCCTTTCCTGCTTATATCTCTTTTTCGGAGCAATCCCCAAATTTGAGGCATCAGTAGTTACCAGTGAAAAACATTTTCAGGCAGAAATTCTCTACGAGCTCTAATTAAAAGTCAAGGCTATTGACAAACCTTTGCAGGTGCATTTAGAGAGAATCCCATAAATGATGTGTGTAATGGTACAGTATAACATACATGGCCTTGAAAAATCGGAAATATAAGACTCTGAGTTGGAATCTGTGTTGGATTTTGCCAGGGTCTTTGCTGTGTGCCCCCTTCTCCCAGACAAGGCCGTGGGGTGGGCTGGATGCACCAGGGTTCCTGCTGTGCAAATTAAAGCCTGGCAAATTAAAATGACAGAAGTGGCAATTTAAGTTAATACGCTGGGTTATGAACTCTGCTGGCAGAGGTACAGACAGGACGCCTGCTCTCCTGTGCTGACTTGTGATGGTGGCAGTGGCCTCTGGGACAGGGACAGGGCGGGCAACTGGCAGTGATAACCTCTTCAGCCATCCCTGCTCTGTCTGATGGGAACTGAGAGTCCCAATCTGTTTTGCATCACTCGGTGAGATAAAGCAAAATTGTTAATAAAACAACTGCCCTTTTGCAGTATCTCTACAAAACATCCTTGAGTGATGGAGGACCTTGAAGGGAAATTCTGTTAAACTAAACAAGTGAAATTCAACTTGGGGGAACTAAGGAACCTGTTCTTGCATTTATAAGGTTTCAGAAGGTTTGTCAATGGTTTAGGCTGCACCTGCGCTGGTAAATTCTGTTCTTCCCCATACTCCTTGCACCTCTGAACCAAAGTGTGACTGAAGGCTCTGTCTCTGAAATAAAGGCACAAGATAAATTTTGTCTTCCCAGACTTGCTATATGAAATACTGCTGTATTTATGCAGCTTTTTAGAGCCCTGTTTTTCCCCTCATTTACCTTTGGCACTACAGGACTGCAGTTCTATGCCTGGGCAAACTAGTTTTCGACTGTAAGCTGGGGCCTTTTCATGCTTTGGAGTAGTGTTCAGTCCTTGGTGAAGCTATTTTGTTGAGGAGTTACTCTTCTTTTCCCATCTTATGTTTTGCTGTTGTAACAATCATAGAGATTTGGAGTAGAGGACCAATCCTGAATGGTTAACAGCTGAACTGAGGAGCCTGGCGGCAATTCCCAGTGTATCCAGTTGCACATTCAGCTTAGCTTTGGGAACCCACTCCCTGGTTTCCGTGGAAAGGAAATCCAGTTTCAGGGGCTGCACGGGAGCTGCTGTGCCACGCACAGGGAGGGGATGGGAGTCCTGCATGGAAATCAGAGTCCCCCTGTGACCTGGTGCCTTCCATCTCAAATCTGTTTTTTCACTGTAAATTCCCCAAAATGGCCTGAACTCAGTAGACCCAAGCAATGCACTGCAGATCTATGTTCCCCTATTCCTGCATGCATCAGTTTAAATACTGAGTTTAAGCTGGAGGCATTAAGGCTGTATAATCAGGATTCTTAAAACCGAAAGAACTCAAGACACATTGCAAATTTCAATTTTCCACCTAATCAGTGCACTTCTTTCAATTTTACAAACAAGCATTTTTCAACTCTACTACTTTAAATGACCCCCCTGATATTATTCGTTTATCAGTCAACTCTGATTGGCCAAAATGCATTAAATTATATATAGAGAATATTAAGCAAATTTAAATGCAAGTCCAAGTAGAACATATGTAATTTCTATTTTAAATTAATAATAATGTTACACATTTTCCCATTAAGCTACATTTGCAAAGTTAGCCTGAAGAAACAGTTTTAAGTATCTCACCAGAGCAATTCAGTGCTCAGTTGACAAAACAGACAAATGTAGTACTTCCCATATAACAGCATCTATAAAAGAAATTACTAAACTCTTTGCTACTATGAATCAACAGCTTTATTGAATGGAAACATTCCAGTTGACACCAGTGCCTTGATAATAATATTTAAGGTAAAGAGAAACCCCTAAAGTATGTCAACAATCAGAATTAACAGTTGGGGTGGAAATGTGGAGTTGTATTTGCTTGTGGTTTTTTTCAAGTGAGTAACTGAGAAATACTCAGTGTGAGTTTGGAAAGAGGCACAGATGTCAGTGTGAGCTCTGAAACATGGCTTTTCTGGTCTCTGATCCAGTTCCTGGCCCTGGTCAAAAAAATCCAAGGAGCTGCTTTACGTTATGTTCTCTTTAAATCAAGGAAACACACCTCAGTTGCAAGCCTTTTTTCTGAATCATTCCTCCCTCCTCGCCTGCAGATGTCTGAGCGGCAGCTGGGAATCCCCAAAGACAGGAGCGTTCATGGGAGTCTGCTGCTTTGACATTTAGGGTAGACAAACAGCTCCAAGGATCTGGGACAAAGAGATCCAAAAGCTGGGTCTGGGCACAATACTGAAAAATTGCTTCACTATGGGTTATTCTGCCTATTTTTGTGTGTAGCATGGGAGTGAGAACTGGATTAGGAGGCCTGGGGGGGTTGAATGGATTACAAACAAAAAGCATTAAGCTAATCATAGGAGTGATGTTCCTTAAGGGCAAGGATGAACTAATGACTGGATTTTCCTTCGTCCCTGTATTACAACCATGGAACAGTAAAACAGTCAAAACAGTCAAAACAGTAGCTGTTTCCAAGCCAGGTCTGCTACTTTATGCATTTCTATAAGTTTTATAAATATAGGTGTTGCTTAACACGGATTGCTTGCATGATCTTGGATGTACTCATAGAAAGGGAATTCAAGGTCAGCAGTCCCCGAAGGCTGTCAAACTATTTACAAGTTTGCTATTTATAAGGACTAGTCTGGGAGTCCTAGAAGCAATAGGTTCTTAGGCAAGCGGTTTAATTTCTGCATGACACAGAAGAGCTGCTGTTTCTGTATCGGTGTCTATATGCCATTGCAGTTCTCTTAAATTATCTTAAAAATCTCTTCTGCTTTGTTATCTAGATTCTAGTGGTGTCAGGCTCACCCCTAACAACTCCATGTAACCTGAAGAACAAAGAAAGCAAGAGATACCAGTACAGCCACTGCTCTGTGCAAGTTCCATAAGGGTTCAGGGATGGCAAGAGTTAATCAGAAGTGTAATGATTAATATAGAATATTAATCGATTGACCTTGGGAGTGCAGCATGTTATAAAATAGCAGGCTGGAGGATTCATTGCGTTTCTACAGAACACTCTCTGAAGAAAAAATTTTCTTTTCTAAGGAAAGAGAAAAGTAGGGCATACTGGTTTCTGCAGACCAGAAAAAGCAGACTGCTTGCTCTCGTATTAGGCTTTGGAACACTCAAGTGAGGTGGAAAATGTAGAGAAAAATTTGTGACTGAACTGCAAACATCGCAGACTCAGAAGAACTGGTGTACTGAATTCAGATAAGCCTCTCATGAAGAGAGAGACTAGTTGTTCCTTCCTCAGCAGTGTTACCCACGGATATGTACATCCTGTGCCTTTTGTTCTTTTTGGATAAGTGGATGGTACATCCTAGAAGGGCATCACTCATTCTAGAAGTGAATCTTTGGAAGTCATCTCTTCTGGCTGTAGTACCTGGATGAGAGCAGTGTTCAGTGCTCTTGATCTAACACCATACATTGTCTAGACCCGGAGCACTTTCCCCATATTTGTAAAACAAAACCAAAACCTTAAGCCCCACAATCCCTCCCTCACCTTCAAAATATGAAAACCCTTGAAGAGGCATCTGGACTTGCACATTACTTTATCTGTTCGAAGTTTCACAAAGGAATATTTTCTAAACGCTCTGTGCTTCTTTCAAGACGACAGTTTGCATCATGCTAAGGCAGCAGGGAGATGGTAAACAGAAAAGGGAATGCGATACAAATGCTGGCAAAAATCAGGGAAAGCAAGGTGGGAGCAATATCGCTCAAGCTGTCGGATCTGTGAGCAAGCCTCGTGAACCAGCTGAGTTGTGGCAAACTCCTGCTATGAGGGAATTGCAGTAACTGAGCCTTGCACTCAAACATTTATAAGGGTGTCCTGGGATAAATAAAGGTGCAGCCTCTGTAAACTCTGCCATGAAAACAAACACCTTTGAACCAAACCAGCTACAAGGCTCTATAAAGAACGAGCATAGCTGATGTTAATTGTAAGATTTGTGTCTTGCTTTTCTATCTGGAGAACAACAGTCTGAGTCTTCTTGGCTGGCAAGGAGTTAAATGCATGGCCCTGGCCCGAGCTGCTGCAGAAGGCAGGGCTGGCGCTACTGCAGTATCCCTGTTGGCATACGGAGTGCGCTCAGTTCAGGGTCTCCACTGGAATATACAACAAAATAGTAAAACCTCTTTGATTCCTAGGCAAAGCCTCTGCCATCTGGGGCCAGACCTTCTTAAAGCGGTGGTTATATTTTGTCAAGTAGAAGACATTCAGCTTATTTTAAGATCATACCTCATGCACTCAGACACTGCTGTGTGTCACATTGAGCTCTGTTTAGAAGCCTGGTCTGGATTATAGAGGCATTTCGGAAATCATGCGCTTATCAAAAGTTTGAATCAGACTTGCCGTCTATAACCAAACTCAATAATCAGACTCTTGAACCATGTAATGGGTTAGCAAAAGAGCAGGGGACATGCAGGGAGACAATGATTTAGCAGAATTTCACTCGGCATTCAAGCATGCTAGCATGTCTGAAAATAAGGGATGCATTATTAATTAGTTAATGTTTGCAAAGTATTTTGACTCTGGAACGTGCCAAGTGTTCTTCTTCATTAATTTTCAGTAAATATATGACTAAGCAGTATATGTAATAAGGACACAAAATGTGGTAAGTAGACAAAAGACCTGAAAACACACAAAACATTTTAGAAAGAGCGATGCTATCACTGGGGGGAAAAAAATGTTCAGACCAGTGGAGTAAATATTGTGATGATGCAGCTACCAGTTATTTATTAACTCAGCACTAATGTAGGGGTATGCCTGACAACAGTGACGAGCAGTTGAGACAGCCAGCGTCCTACAAGACCTGTAAAGCTGACCTCTATCACCTTTTCTCCTCCAGTGCTAAATTTGGCACAGCCTGTACTCAGCAGACCTTCTCTTACCTTCTGGGGCTGCCTAACGCTTGCTTTAGGAGCTGCATGTGCTTCTGCAGCTTTAATAATATCTGGAAAACCACTTCTCGGTGGCGGTCACAACCCCTGAGTGGCTGCGGGGAGGTGCGCTCACACCAGGGCCCGGCAGCACAAGCTGCTGCACGCTCTTCCCCTCCCTGGTCGTTCTCACATCCCCATCTGTTCCTTTCCAGTCTCTCAAGTGGGAAATAAACTGAGTTAGAGTCAAACTGTCAAACTCATAATATTCGAGTGGGTTGAATGTCACACCGGCAGAATTCATGCAATCCATATTTCATTCAGCGCAATAAATATGCAGTCTTGCACAGATCTTAGAAATCAATTATGTTTTTTTAGGAAGGTTTGAAGAAACAGTAGGGGCACTTCAGCAAAATGATTTCTTGCCTTCTTTTCCAGTGAAGTAACTTTTTAGTGTTATGATTGCAAGGTCTCGATTCCTGATAACAAGCTCGTAAGTGCGTGCCTCGGCCATCTGCTCCTGCCCTTAAGTCAAAGTCATGGTCCTCAGTTTACAACATCATACTTGGAAGTTTATGACGTTACAAATACAGGATTGACACTTTTGTTGACAGCTAGCCAATAGGATCAAATGAATTAAGCAACAAGCCATGTCCTTGAAAACTTTGGCTGTATAGACGAAGACCAAGTGGGAGCCTTTCTCACTGGAAGGAGTCAGCACTGCCCTCACAGGTGGTTAGAGTATCAGAAATTTGTCATAAGCACTCTAAAAATAACTAGGACTGATCTTGTAGCTTTCTGACATACTTTTAATTATTTTTTCCAAACATGTTTTCTCTTTCCATGTCAGCTGTTCTGCACATTCAGTTAAATACATGCATGATAGTTTTGACCTAGGCTAAAGGACCAAACGATAAATCAACTGCTAAGGTCAGACACACAGCTGGTGTAAGTGGACTTTACGTTTATGCAGTCAAGGGAGCTAAGCCAAATTTCTCCCAGCTATGGCCACCACGATATTCTTCTCATGCAGCAGGACTCTCTGTGGCTCCAACTTTTATCATACGTGAAATATTCCAGTTGGTGGCAAAACACCTATTGATCCCTGTGTCTATCAGGGTGGCAGGTATTTAGTAAGAGTAGTTTGAGGCCCTTCAAAAATGTACAGAAAGTCCCTCAGCTGCAAGAAATCAGCAAAATATTGCTCATTTTTTACTGTTTAAAAGTCTAGATATGGGTCGGGGTCCCAACGGTTTTACTCTGTCCAAGAAAAATCATGTCCCTGCAGCTGCCCCCATTGACTTTTTGAAAGTATAGAATTTTTCACTGTGTTTTAATGAACCAGCAGATAATTTTGAAAAACATAACATGCAGCAGCTCGGGGGTGTTTTACTGGTGCCAGGCGTCTCCCTGGACAGCATCACCTACAGAAAGGGGGGCACAGTCCAGCAGTGAAAACCAGTGCAAACCCAAAATCAGCTGGGCATGGAGACCAGCCTTGGGAACACAGCTTGGAAGGTTACAGTCTTGGAAGTTAGAGATTTTTATGAGGGATTTTAAGCAAGGATGCTGGATCATTCATTGTTTGAAACTGTTTTGAAGCTACTGTCAACATGTTTTCCCTTACAGAGCTATTTCTATTGACAAGAAACATTATCCTATTTTGACCTACAGGTCAAAACAAAAGAATTGTAAGGCAGAGAACAATTTTATTTATCTTTCTAGAATGAATTACTCCACTCTATTATTATTATTTTGAGGAACACAATTATTAGTTTTCTAGGAGGAAAAAAGTCATTTCCAGATATATTTAATTGCCCAAATAACTTCATAGAAAAAGGAAATAACAGCCTTTTTTTATGATCCCTATTCTAAAAGTTAGAAAGTCTGCTTTGTTTTTGGGAAGAGCTTGAATAGATTTTTTGGGGGGGGTAACTTAGAAATAACATTTTATTTTGATCAAAAAAAAAATTCATTCAAACAAAAAATTAATGAGTCAAATGCCTGTAGCCATTTCTAGCAGAAGCAGGTTTGCTTTTATGGAAAAAATGCAAGCTGATGCTAAATGGTAGGTCACTGGTCCTATGCCATTTTGAAGTTTTATTTGATAGTTTCAATGTAAAAGTCAAGCTACAGTGATAGAGATAGGGACCAGAGGAGGGAAGGATTTTAGTTTTTAGTTTAATTTGGCTCCAGTAAAATTTAGTTGTGTTTCACTTACTGATGAAGGAAGAAAGGTCCTGTTACAGGACCATAACAGGGATTTTTCTTCTCTGGCTATTGTTAGTGGGCAGGCACTATGCTGGTCTAATCAGCAGAGAGTTACTGCTGTTTTCTCTCTATTCTGGAGTGTCAGGAATGGGTCTGTATGTGGGAGGGTGTTTTTTAAACAGAAGGAGTAATATTTTCAAAAGTGAAATGGGAACCTATCCCTCCTTGCAAAAATGTCCTAAGTTCTTTGTTCCTTGAAATTAAATTCCAATTCACTTCTGAAATTGAGGCTGTGATTTCCTACATGACTGGGGGACTTTTAAATATTTGACCTAACAAGTCCTGCTCCAGTCCCATGTTCCTCCGAAGCTGAATTCACATGGCAAACACCGGCTTTAAGCTTTTTTTAAAAAAGTGGTTCCATTTGAATGACGTATTTAGGGACCAAAAGGCATTGCAGCAAACCCCCCAGTGTCTCAGGCAATGTCACTGTCTCCACCATCTGCATGCGTGGCAGATGTGTTGCATGCATCAACATTTACAACGTGAGTCTCCCGTGGCCATGGGAGGTGCAGTGTGGGATGGGCTGTCCTCAGAGCAGGGCTGACTTCGTTCTGTCTGCACGATGTCTAACTCACAGGGGGTCCTGAGCTGTGACTGGGCTCCAAAATGCTGCAAAACGGTACGCTATTAAAATAACATCAGTGTTTCATGTACATGCTACAAAGAGGCATCTATTGCAAGCCTTAGACAGAAAAAAATAAAAAAGAAAGACCAGGAAGGAGGTAAGGGAAGCAGCAGAAGGCTCTTTTTTGTACATCACAAGCCACCCAGAGAATATGTCTGTGTGTTTCACTTGGTTATTTATTTTGCATTATGATATCTGACATATCAGAAAACATGAAAGGCATTTGCAAGCCTAAGACAAAAAGTAAAATGGCGCTTGAAAATGATTCTTTGTGAAGGCTTATTTTTATTTTGTTGCACATGAGACTAGTCAAGAGGACAGGTTTATTTTAACCCTCTAACAAAATTTAGCGACTGGAGACAAACAATTGTCTCCTCTTATCATTCCTGCCGCCAAAATTCATTAGGTTCAGGAACATCAACTAAATCATGTGCTAGAAGGGAGCACACAGCTACCTACGCTATTGCTGGAGACATGACCCCTGGAGCCAGTGTTCTGTCCACATACATCCAGGAGACTCCCTGCCCTATTAAAAAGTAAAATATCTCAAACCATAGCCTTCCTGCAATTCATTGTAAGCAGGCCCTTTTTGCAGCTGCACTTTTCTGTCTGCAAAAGACCTTGCTGTCTGTCATGAACTTTGTATCCAGCTTAGCTTTTTAAGGCCTGTACTTCATCAAAAAATAAATGCATTGTCCAACATGCTGGTATTTGGTTGCCAGCCTGAAAGAGGCAGGAGGCTGATGGGGCAGGGTACATAGAGTTAAAAGGTGCCCTTTTAACATGAGTTAAACATGATTTTTATTTCTTCTGAGATCTCAGCTGTGGAGAAAGGAAGCTAGCTGGAAAAGTCAGCCTGGCCTCAGCGAAATATCCTGCTTTAGAAATGTAGGCCCAGGTCCATGGGATGTATCTGACTCATGAAATGAATTTGAGTAAAAGAAAATTGTTTAACAACTTTTCTGCTTTTTGCTCTCCAAATTAGTCAGGGTCTTGTTTGGCTAATGACAACTGAGAAACAAAGATAGCTCTGAATGGTATTGATTCCTTATGTGGCTGGGATTTTTTCCAGATATTCAGTTACAGCAGTTTTCCATCATCTTTGCATCAGAGAGATGTGAAGCAACAGCAGCATAATTTGGACCCCAGTATAGTAAAAGACATGAAGAGTAGGGGTGCATTCATGTTTGTGGTGTCTGCAACCTCTGGGAAACTGGTGGACTTGCTGAGC
>QWTY01027401.1:0-13874 GCA_008033365.1 Pseudorectes ferrugineus
TATATATATGTATGTCTATAAAGTAAACAAGCAGTTTGTTTTGTAAACATTTCTGATTGCATAAGTGACCTTTGCTGTTTCATAACCAAGTTCAGGAAACCAACTAAATTAAATACTGTGTCTATGAGATCTCTCTCGTTGTTACAAGAGCACAGAACTATTTAATCAGAGAAGTAGTCTGGAATCAAATTAATCCTTTTATTTAAAGGAGAATCAAGGTTACAAGTCCCTCCTTCCCTCCAAACATTATAGTAAGACACGAGCAGCCCATACTGCACCGTATTTCCAACAGGCCAGGACTGTGGACGGAGGAGCACAGTTCCATCCTAAACCCAAGTGCTCTGCCCTCACTCCAGGTGTCTCTTAGCATCTCTCTCCTGGCAACACCTCTCTAGCGAGGTTACCTCTGCATTCTGCTGCTGCTCTATTTACCAGGAGGAAGAGCAGCAGCTTTCAGACAGTACTTTAAAAGTCACTGCAGACCACAGCCAGAGACAAACAATTCAGTACCATGAACTATTTCATGAAGAGAAGGGGCAGGGGAAGGGCCTGGTCACACAGAGGCTGTGCAAGTACTTACTGCAGCAACTAAGCACGTTTGCCAAAACTGAAAGCAAATATGAATGATCAGAATTTAAAGGAAGGAGGTTGTTTAGGGACAGAATGTATCGAGCCAAAACAACCTGAATTCCTGCCATAGTACTACTGTGAAGGAAGAAAAATATTAAAATATCCTCCACTCTACGCTTAATAGTTCTTTCCCCCATTAAAAAGGGTGTTAAAAGGCTGGATGGACTGCACCAGATCTAACCCTTAGATCTTGTAGCACGTTTGTAATCACAGTGACTATCAGCAGCAGACAGGTAGGGTTTGTTTCTGGATGAGCCATGAAGGCCACCAGTTTTAAAAGCTCGATATGTAAGAGACTAAATCAAGTCCATCAGAACAATAATCTATGAACATTTTAATTCTGCAAAATATGTACATTACAACATTAAAATAACACAAGTGCCCGTTCAAAACAGCTCAGATAAACTGTGCAAATAGTGGGTCTTTGTGTGTCTGCAATCCCACCATGCAAACGATAGCTTGATATGCATGCTAATGACTACGGTTATCAATCCCAAAGGAAATACTAAAGGAAACAAGAATGAACAGCAGTGAAAGCCACACAAAGACCCACTATCCTTTCTGCTTTTACAAATCAACTGAAACTGTAGATTAGAAGAAAACCCACAAAAACCTAATTTCTTGATTGGAACTAACGTTCAAACGAAGCAAAAGGATTGTGTCAGACACGTGAGCAGGGCTGGCCACCCTGCCTCCACACTAGTCAAACTTGGATAGTGGGTCTCTGAGGTGCTTTCACACTGGAAGACAACATTGGGTCCTAAAAAAAACAAAAAAAAAATGAAGGATAAAATGAACATAAATTTGAAGAGTGAAACATATGAATTCTATGGACAAAGACAGAACAACACCAAAAAGGTCAGAAAGGAATGATGAACATTCAACTTTCTGAAAACAGACATCACAAGCTTCCACCCTTGCAGTTTCATATTTATAAACACACAGATTTAAGTACTGGTGACCAGCCATCGCTGACTCTGGAAACCCCTGCAGCTCATTCATTTGAATAAAAAGTTTCTTCCCAAGGAAATCTTCTGTCATGTAGACTCAACACAAGGTCAAGCCCTAAGGGTTTTTTCAAAGGCAATGGCAAAATTCCCTGATATTTCAACAAAACCAGAATTTCTCCTGAGAAACTTCTAATGGGACATAAGAAAATCAGATAAAAACTAAACTTGTAAAGAAAAATCTCATTGGAATTTATTCATATCAGCACATAAAAATTAACCTGTCCAATTCTGTTTGAGCCTGAAAGAAACTGATACCTTGCCTCTAGTCTTATGTGTCCATGGAGAGGATGTACCACATCCCTCAGAATCCAAGGGCTACATGGTCTGAAGAGGGACGCACCTTGTGGGCAATCCAGAGACTATTCCAGACCCCAGGATTACAACCTGGAAGTGTTACCAAGCCTAACTGACATTCACCAAATAGTTTTAGAAATACAAAGTCACTATGTCACTATGAACTAAGGGATTGATTTTATATTTGATCTTTGGTAAAAGAGGTAAAATTCTGGAGCTGTTGAGTAAAAACTTAGAATAAATCATTAATCTTTGTGTGTTAAAGTATCAATGTGGAACTGCAACAGGCAACACCTCAAAGCCACTACTACCATGAACTGTTACTCCACAAAGAGAAGTTACTTGGCAAGAACTAGAGAACTTCAAAATGTGTTGTCCATACACAGACAGAAATGCACTGGCCACGAGCACGTCAGTTCAGAAGTTGTTTCTTCACCATGAACACCCCTGAAAGTCAGTCAGCTTCATCCACCAGTGTGGACAGGAGTTACTAAAGATCTTTTGCGCATGGAAATAAACTTCTGGAAATACAGACCCTCGTTGCAGGACTTGCCTTATGTCTCCAACATGTCACATCTACAAGTAAGGTTTGGGTAAGACAAAAATGAGGTAGCTCTAGAGATATTGCTACAAACAACAAGCTGGAGCTCAGGCCTGAGCACCTGAAGGAGTAACTCTAATGTGTGAGGAACTGCAGCAGTGCAGTTATGGAAAGCAAAAAGAGTGAACAGAAAACAGTCACTACATGTACATCAGAGTAGAAAGAACTGGCACAACATTCAGCTCGTGCGTCTCACGGAGATGAGACACCTCAGGATGAACCAGAAGCCTCTCTGCACACTGAGCACAGGTGTGTCCACCTGGCTGAGCTGTCCAACCCTCAGCAAGAACAACTCTGAGGGATGAACTGATCTCTAACACTAGAAGACATCCAGCAACCAAGTGTGCAGACATAGCTGGAGCAGCTGTTTTCCCTCCTTACCTTTCCCTCCTGCCGACCCCACCTTTAACATCCCTTGGGAAGAATGGGAAGACAACCTGGTAGACGTGTCCTTGTCAGATCCTGGTAACCCACAGAAGACCTGACCCTTGAGCAATGGTTGAGATTTACCTGAGGGGAGAAAATCTCAACTAAAGAAAATAAAAGGACAAGGCTCACACTGGTCCCACAGATAAGATGACACACTTTAAAAGGTATCTCACTGAAAAAGCCAACAAATAATAAGAGAACAAGTTTCCAAGTGCAAAGCAGATGAAGATTGGCCAAAATAACAAAATTATCTCCAGACCAGGCCACTGGGAAGAACTGTGAAGTGGTAAGTGCACCACACCTACCCCCCTTACACATGCCTTGGAAAGAATGGGAAGAGAACCTGGCACTAGACAGGTACTGGCAACACACAAGATCTGACCCTGAATGGTTGTGCAAACACTTGAAGAACAGAAGACTGATTCTTTATTTTAAATCTGTATTTTGAAGCCTGCTGAGTATCATATTTATTATTTATGACAGCTTTTGTGCTAACATTAGAAAAAGGGCTATTAAAATGTCATTAAGACAGGAGCAAGTCTAACCACCACCACAGTCCCCAGAAGCACAACTCAGCTGTTCTGTGTTCTGCTATCACCATGTGTTTAAGAGACAAACACTCAAACCTACAACACCCTGAAGTCATTTTATTTTTCTTTTTCTTTCCCTGCAGGGGCCCTATGCCAGGACGTGCAGCTACCCCAAGAGGGAAAGTGATCTTTTTTTGCTCACAGAGCTATGTGTCAGCAACTTAAGAGAAGGGACATCTCACTGACCCCAGTTCCTTCTTTGTTAGGAGAGTTTGCCATTACAGCTGTAACTAGTGATTCCCAGGAAAGACTCTGGATATAAAAGTGTTTAAATTTGAGGGAAAATCAGAATTTTCCTAAGCCACAAACCTATTTGAGTAAACCAAATCTATCTTTCCAATATCATTATGCTTGATCTAGAAAAAACAGCGGGAAAAGCTGCTATTATTCAACAGAGGAATTATAATACTCAGATCAGCAGTTCTTTCAAATGCAACAATGCATTTTTAAAATTATATTCTGTCGTATGTCAAAGCTGTTCTGTAGAGGGCCACATCAACATTTCTGTGGGACAATTCCTTAGTGATTTCTCAAGAATGCTCGTGATAGTTTCTGTAGTGTGTTTAATCAAGAGCCAAAAATATTGTAAGGAAACCCAAGAAAGTTTGAAAGTTAATTCAGGACATATTTAAACATTCCTCTGGTTACAGAAGAGGTACAGAGCAGTGGCTTACTGCTCACCCAACTGACCAGCAGCAGCAGCAGCCCCAGCTGAAATCTGGGAAATGGTATTTGCACAGTGCTGCACCGGAGCTACTGAGCCGTGCTGGGTTTGTGCAGGCTCTGGGCTTGGGGCAGGATTTCTCCTTAAGTTTCCAAATGCACGTGTTTTAATAGCACAACAGAATGGGAAAGCCCAGCACAAAACTGGTGTGTAACTTAGCTTATTTGAAATACTCAGAGAATTAAAAAAAAGATAGTAAATTCAACATACTCTTCATTCACCAATAGGTGGATTTTATAGATCTGCTTCATAGAGTAGTTCTTAGACAAAAGTTTAATGGCCCGGTACAGATGACCTGGTGCACATCTGCTCACTTGATTAACCTTTGTCAAAAGCCAGTTTGATGTGGATGGAAATACTCTTATTCCACATCACTGAAATCTGAGAGAAAGCCTAATGATGTATCAGCAAACAATGAGAAAAACTTACTCATCATCCAGAGAGTTTCCAATTACTACGAGGTCTTATGGCTTTTGCTGAAAATCAGTGGTTTATGTGATCACCTTGTGCTTCTCACATTCAACCATGTATCATGAAATGGCAACACACCTGGTGTGACAAGCTGTTACCTCTATCATTTTTGAAAATTCCTAAGTTTTAATACTCAGCCAGAATCTTAATTTTATAGCCCATCTGGTGTAGTCTAAAAGTGAGATTTGCAAACATATTAAACCTTTCAAAGGACCATTTAATGATTTAGCTATGGCTAAATTCAATCTAAATGCAGAAGTTTTTGACATCCCAACCACATTGGCCAGAGGCATTTAAAAAAAAAAGAAAAAGCCAGAACAATGTGTTACCAAAAATGTGAGCTCTGAAGTAATTTAGCTAAAAAGAAAACCTCAAGAATGGTGCACACTCTCTTTTGCCCAGGAACCATAACAAGCTACCCAGGGAAAATATTTTAGCTTTCTAACCCAAGCTGCACCTTCATTGTGAGTTTGTGAATTTTTCTGTAAGAACATGACTTTGTTGATCAAATCTTAAGTGCACACTGATCCTACACAGTAGCTATAGGCTAGTAAGAGTGAGGCTCAGCCAGGCTTCCAGATGGGTGTCTTCATCCCAAGAGAACTCCAAACGATGCCTAGAGAAAACCAGCAAGTGAAGGGACAAGGCCTGTCGTGTCAAAGGAGCAACTCTGACATCATGGTATGTTCCCAAACCCACTGGGCTGATGCAAAAGTTGGCTTAATCACAGGATAAAAAGCTGAGGGATAAATTTCTCTGGGAGAAGGATTTTTTCTGGGGAGAGGCGCCAAAAAACAGGGTGGGTGTGTAGGGGACACCAGAAACCTTTACTGTGTTTATGTGCAAAAAAAGGCAGAGAAGATGTTGACTGTCAGGTGTACAGTTCAGCATTCAATTCTAAGCCTGCTGCTGGTAATTTTCACCTCAACCTCTGTCCTGATATATATCTTGTTTCTCAGGATTGGATGACAGCTGGAATGCTGGGAACCAGGACAAGCATATTTAAGATGGACCACTTGCTAATGCCACAATCTTTTTCCTATCCTTTTTATGGTTATTTTTACTTAACTGATAAGTGTGTTCAAATTACTACAGCAGACACTTCTCCTTATTTTACGAAACTCAAGCACGTCCTAAAATTGCAGTGTGCCTGCACTGCTTCCCAGTCCATGTTAGTTATCAGCATCTTATTGGAAGGAGAACTCCTACCAAAACCAGCGTTTTTAGCTCACCCTACAGCTACAGTTGCTATCCCACACTGGCTGGTTGGTAACGTGCTGGCTGTTTGTAGGTTAACTAGAAAAGGGTTCAAAGTACCTTGTACTATAATAAAGTATTTAAAGAAAGAGTACTTAAAGAACTAATCAATTCAGCTGATGCCTGGAACTCCGAATTCCAAACACAGAGCAGAAGAACAGCAATGCACCTTTGAAATGAAGTCACAAAATTAATCAAAAATAGAGGTTGCTTACACTGCTGACTTGGATCAGAATCTGTGGTCATCTTCACATAGTTTGAGGGGAAGAGACCTGTCACACCATTGATTTCTCCTTGCCACCAGTCAGCATCATCTTTGTTCAGCACATTAATCAGCTGCCCCTTGGAGAAACTGAGCTCATCCTCATTGTTTGCCGTGTAATCGTACATGGCTATGACTTGACACACTGTGAAGGGAAAAAAGAGTAGAATGGAGTTATACAAGTATTAAAACTGTTTTCTCAGTGTTTTACAAAACCACAGGAAGGAAAGAACCATTTCACATGCACTGTTGCATGAGAAAAATGCCACAGGATTTTATCTTCATATAGAATTGTCTTCCCGTTTCTTTTGCTTTTTTAAAATTGAGCCAGCCAGTAATTCTTATTTCCACTTTATGTATCTGTGAACTTTTATAATGAATGGACTGCATCTATTGGCCTTCTAAACACTTTAAAATATAATCAAGTATGCTTCTCTCTTTTACTGGCTGAAAAGAGAGTGAGCTTGATTATCTTATTGCAGACACTTGTGGGGAAAATGTGGCAGAGGAAGAGGAAACGTGCATTAGCTAATCATGGGCTGCTGCTTTAGTCACAGGGAAGTTTTGTCCAGTAAAATCCAGGAAATTGTTGTATAAGCAACTCATAGCTGTGGAGAACAGCATAATTTAAGCATGCAGAAGCAAAAAAGCTCCTTTTCTGTGAAAAAACCTCATTTGTACCCGACCATTCAAATGGAAAAACCTAGAAATAACCTGAAAATTTGCTTAGTCTCCCTCTTTGGAAGGAGCAGTGCATGTAATTCCAAGTGGTTTGCCAATGTTTGCTAGTTCTTTCTAAGATTTTTGCTGGCACTTGGAAACATAGAGTTTCCAGATGAGAGGAGTGTGGCTCTTTGGGGCATTCAGCAAAATTAAAAAGCCATAGAAGATGGATGCTGACCCTCACAGATATGTGAACAATTGAAATAGTTACATAAAATATTCTAAATGAAATACAAAGGCTTTTTTTTTTCACCTGAGGGAGCAGCTGATGTGGTCCTTTCACTGCTCAGACCCAGCAGCTTCACATGGCTGGCAGGGAACCATCCCTTCTGTCTCTTTTTCCCTCTTGCCTGTAAATGTTTATAATGGTTATTACACAACTGAAAAACTGAATAGTCCATAGACTGGAAAAAAATGCAACAAATATGTCACAGAGTTTTGCCAACAAAAGCCAAGAAGTCAGGCTTCTAAACAGCTACTGAATGAATCTCAAAAGGTAAAAATCTGACTAAAGCATAAAACAACAAAATTCAAATAAAGCTGCACCCTAATATGTTCTGGCAAACATGTTCATCCAAAATTTTTAAGTGAGATTTCAGAGTACAGCTCAATTGTAGGGCTGAAAAGTCGTTCTTTGAATATTCCACCTATGCATCATATCCAGAGTCTCTAATGAGGTTAAGGGTACTTTTACAGGACATTCCTCTTAAATCTAAGTAGGAAAAGGAGAAAAGTGGGAACAGCCACCTTTCCATAAACAAGCTTCCAACTCCAGCTTCCAAGAACACCTGTTCTTTCATTAGAATAACTTCACAGTTTAATGTTTCACCAATTAAATCCTAACCAATTAAGTAACTGTCAACTTGTCTCTTCCTCCTCCCATGCACATGTTAATCGACAGCTTTACTTTCTTATGTGACCAAGAAAACCCACCCCCAAAAAAACATAAAACCCCCAGCAACACAAGGCTTAAAAAAACCAACCAACCAATCAAACGAACAAAAAAACCCCACCACACAACTTTTTTCCCCCCTTTGGTTTATACAAGATGAGAATAACTTTCTGGCCAGCTTTCATGTGACTCTATACTCAGCTGTTTTTTTTGAATTAAACTCAAGAGCACCTCCTTGCCATTCGTGAAGTCACAATTATTTCTCCTTGAATCACTACCTGCAACTCTCCTTGCCACCATCCACTGGCATTTTTCTTCAGAATAAGTATCAGCTGTCCTGGAGCGAGACTGAGCTGTTCAGTTCCTGATGCAGCGTAGGCAGTAGTAACCTGAGCGATTTCTGGAAAGAAAACAGTAATTGCATTTGTTATTTTTTCACTGCAGTGAGAGCTGGATCCACAGAAATATCCTGGTACACGACTTCCAGCTAAGAACATCAGCCACCATTAAACACTGCTATGAACCTAAATGCTCAGAGTTACTTAAGAAACAGCCTTGAATGTTAAAAAGTTATCACACACTTACCGGGTTTCTTATTTATTGTTCCAGTTTTGCCAGCATAGCTAGAAGCCTGCAAAGACACAACAACAGCCACTTTAATGTGCAATAAAACCAGTGCAGTTTACACTAAAACACATGGAGATTTTAACTTTAAACCCATATTTAACAAAACACCATCCTCTACAGAGAGAGGCAGTGTGATGCTGGCTACAGCTCTGATTTAGCACTCAAGCTATTAAGGATTTTCTTTTCTGTCAAGCACATACATTAACCTCTGCTCAAAATCACTGTCTAAGAGCTGGGTGCAAACAGAATAAAACTGAGAGAAAATATCGCGTGTTAATTGTCAGAGTATGAACTCACATCTGGATCTTTTGGTCTGACGTAATTGGAGGGGAAGATTCCAGTTCTGCTGTCGATGCTCCCGGTCCACCATTCCCCTTCCTTCTGGGTCACCAGGATCTCCTCACCTTCCGTGAATGTCAAGTCACCGGGCTCAGAGCTCGAGTACGAATAGAGGGCAACGTACTCTGTGCAAAGAGCACACAGAGGAGAGAGCAGCTTCAGATGGGGATGAAGGAACATCAGATGCAGATAAAGGGGTATCAGCATTCACCAGTGTGTTCATAACAGGGACCATAACAGTGTGTTCATAACAGGGACCATACCTTCACACATCTGTGAACTGACCTGTCTACCTGCTTGACTGTGATCCCATTTACTCTTACAGGTACACAACTTTGTAATGAAAAAACACAGGTGCAATTAAAGTATAATCAGGGAAGCATGGAGATACACTAGAAATTTTTCTGAAGTAATTTTTGTTTTCCTTACTCCTTACTGATTATAAGAGAATGATCGACATTCAGGAGATTAAAAATCCCTTCTCATGTCTTTACAGAACAGCACAGCACAGCAGAGAACAGCATGAACAGAACTCTGCTTTATGGGTTATCAGAAATATATTAACGCTCAAGCAAAAGTCTTAAAAAACTCCAGGCCTAAGCTCAACCTGAATTACTTACAACCTTAAGTTCCTGTTTTAGAACTCTTGTATCAACAGCTGAACATTTGGACTGTGTCTTTTGGACAAGCACTTGAAGTGCTGTTCAGAAACTCCTCACAAATTAAGTATATTTACATGTCATTAAGCAGAACCTGTAGCATTAGTTGGCATTTTTCATGCTGTCTTACCCTCTCCTGCTGTGTAACTCTGGGTATTAGGCCTTTTGTTTACAGCTGCATAAATAGCTTCTGGTCTGCAGAAAGAAGAAAAAAAACAAGGTTTGTGTAACCAAGAGGTTATTCAAGAAAAAATCTCTCACTTCACATGAGACTAAGCTCACTTTGGTTATACTGGAGCTGCTATTGACTCTGAATTAACTGCAAAGACTTCCCTGACTATCAAACAGTGCCATATATTACTGATATTTAATATATTTATGGCACCCAAGAGCGTGCCACTTAAAAAAAAAATCACGTGATAAAAGGCAAGAGATACATTCACAAATTATGTTATCCAAAAGAAGTAAATTAAAGATTTTGAGTAAATTCTCTTATTCTAGAGAATTTCTAAGAACTTTTAGCAGAATGCATGAACAGAACAATCCACACACAATGGTGCAGCAACCCCAGCAGTAACCAGACATTGGGTTACCTGAACAGTTACCCTGGAGGATTAGAAGAGACATAATGATCTTTTCAAGTGAAGAAAAACACACTACTTCTGTCAGAAGTGCAGAGCTCACAATTAGTTCTGGGTCACTTAAAAACTGGCACCTTTAGAGGCAGAATGCAACTGCAAGAGAGCTGACTTGGTAATGAACAAAAAGTCTGGCACTTGATGAATAATCAAACACCACTGAAGTTTCACAGCACTCAGCCTGGCAAGATTGTCTATAGTTCACAGCAGTGAGCTCAGCATTACTTGGCTTGCCAGAACGAAATAATAAAAGCCTAAAATGACACAGTGTAAATTGTAAATGGCATTTATATTCTGCACACTAAAGCACTGCAAGAATTTTGCATTCTAAATCACCTCTTTTTGCAAACTGCTGAATAAAACAACAACAAAAGTCACACTTACTCCTCTTTCTTGGTTTCACTCCCAGGTAAGAGCTTGACATAGGACTTTGGAAACCAACCCCTTCCTCCATGTACCTCTCCGAACCACCAGTTCTCCTGCTGCTCCAGGACAGTGATGATGTCATTCTTTGAAAAATTCAAGTGGTTATCTTTTTTTGCAGTCCAAGAGCAAAGTGCTTGTGCTTTTAGGTTCTCTACAGGCTGCCCCTGTAAGACAGAAGTGATGTTGGTTGACCATACTGCCCCAAACTGGTGCAATTGTTAAAAACAAACACTGGTGTATCTTTTACTGAAGTTCAAGCAACTTCATTCCTCAGTGATGGCTGAATTACTTTGTTTACATTAATGCATGCATGCAACTCAGTTTCTTATTTGTTAGAATTATCTTCTGTGTCTAATTATAGGTGAAAATGATTTTAGAATTATGAAAGATGAGTCTTCTTGCTCAGTGTTCCCTGGAAATATATGGAATTATATCAATGCACACTGGAGTGGAACGTTTATCCTCCAGCCTGTTCAGTGCACCCAGCATTAGCGAAGTTGTGTGGTGTTCTCATTTTTCTTTAAATTAGTTTCATTAACATGAATCTGAAATACAGCAAGTTCTGCACAAGGTACCTGTCCATGAATGGGGGAAACAGATCCAGGGGACACAGTGCGAGTAAAAGCTGATTTCTGCTGCCAGGCTGTGTTAACATTCAGGCTGGAAAAGGGGATGTTTTGGTAATCAGATTCTTCTGCAGATTTACTTGGTGAAAGTGGTCTGCAAATTGAACACAAGGCATATTTACCAAATTACAACTTTTATTTTGAAAGTACCTCAAGCAGAGAATTTTTTTTAAATGTCTATAAAACTGATATTCTATACAATGCAAAGCACACTATCAAATACTTAAAATTTCCAAGCTAAGACTTTTAAGAAGGTTCTTCAATAAGTTTCCTGCCTTTATATTTTAAAAACAAACACCAAGCGAAACTATACAGCACATTATGTGCTAGCTAAATTTAGAAAAAGCAATTTAAACACAAACATAACAAAAACTCACTCTGAAGCAGCTGAGGTAGTAGATAAAGATACTGTAGGAGGAAGTAAGGCTTTCTTAGGAGATAAAGCTTTTTCTCCTTCTGGTATTTTTTCTACATAATTGCACGGAAACCAACCAAAATGTCCTTGAAAACTCCCATAAAGCCAACCAGGCTCTCCCACAGTTTTTTCATCAACCTATGGAGAGGAGGAGAAATACAAAGAAAACAGAATTAGCAGCGTGAAACAAGCAGGGTACCTGGTGTGTCAGCACCTGCTGGCTCTCTGACCTGAACAGGGGGCAGTGCCCACACCAGGATCAGCATTTTCACTCTGCCCTGGCAGAACTGAGCTGCTTTTGCCCTGTGATGATGCAGCTGCACTGGTTTCAGACACAGGTACAGAGAGACCCCCCAGAAGGGGACACTGCACCCCTTCAAACAGGCCCCAGACAAGCACATGGGGACCATGCAGTGCATCTGAGCCACTCCCTCCTGCCAAAAATGACAGTGCATTGTGCTGGATTCTGCTGAATGTGCAGCCAAGAGGCAGGGGCTGGTGAGCCCAGCAGAGCAGGAAACAACTGCTGCTGTTCTGCTCACAGATATAATTAACTCCGTCAGCTGACTGCATCCAAAACACATCCAAAAATTCTGTTATTTACTAAATGATTAAGTATAGAGCATCCTTAAACATTCACAGCAATACTGAAGCTTCCATTATGCTGCAAATTAGCCAGTTAGTGAAAATTGGCTAAAAATTAGCAGCGCATCAAAGACTATCAGCTAGTTAGCTTAGCTGGGGTTTGGGGTGTAAGAGGAGGAGGAGGTGGCAGCTGTTAGCCTATTTCTGAAATCAGTTATCAGCATTTAAATGATACAATTATAGCTGAGAAGGAAGTCAAAGCAAAACCTACTTCTCTTGTTCCCTCTTCCATGGTTCATGGGTATGAAAATGCAAATAAATGCTTTAACACTGTCAAACTGAAAGCTAATTTAGTCAGGTGTTTTAATATTTTGTACTACATTGCTTTATAAATTCTCCCTTATCACCTACTTGTATCACTTACAGTCTGAATGAGAAGGAACCATACATACTTATACATTAGAAACTATTACCATGATTGTAAATTAGTTTTCACATATTCACCTGCAGGCAAAGACTTTCCAACAAGTGCTAATAACCAATATACATGAAATAACACAGATTTCAACTGAGATGCCACAAGGCATTTCCAATCTTATGGTCCTGCTGTAATATTATAGACAGCAAATTCAGCTGAATTCAGAAAAGTGCTAAAATGAACGGACACAGAATAAATTACTCTAAGTATCTGCCTGAGGGAGGATTGATAAAAGAGCAGTCAGAAAGAGAATCACACATTCATAGGATGGTTTGGGTTGAAAGGGATCTTAAAGATCACCTGGTTCCACCTCCTCTGCCAGGGGCAGGGACACCTTCCACTAGACCAGGTTGCTCAGAGAGGCAGAAATCTGTGTTAAGAATACACTGGAAAACAGTATTAAGATTCAAAAGAACCTTTCACATCTACTTGTTAAATAACTAATTTGGTTTTAATTCAAATGTCATTAATTAATAATTCATTTCTCTGTTTACTATGCTCATATTTCAAGCAAACACTTAGAAGCCAACTTGTACATGTACAATAAATTGCAACAACTACATCGTTTCTGATCTACTAATTTTAGAAAGTTTATGTTTAGCATTCACTGTTCTTACTTTTAAAGAGATTTTCAACATATCTAGGATGTGTAAAATTCAGAGAAATATTTTGGCGGAACTAATCCTAATTTCACCTGTTAAAAAAAAAAAATAAAGAAAGCAGCAATCCAATTTAAATTTTGAGTATATTTAAATATATCAACATAATGCTTTTGACCCTAAGGGCTTGGTGCACCTCAAGGCTAGAGACAAGGGTTAATTTTTGCAAGTTAAATGTGAATGGCAACACTTACCTGAATTACATCTCCAGTATTAAAGCTCATCTCATCGTGGTTCCTTGCCTCAAATGGATACAAAGCTCTGTAATTTACCAAGGCAATGGAATTCCTCGACCCTGCAGCACCAACTGCATTGCCTGGAAGAGAAGAAAAGCAGTTCCCACTCTGACACAGCTGAGAGACAAGCACTCAGCTGGAGCCCCATCATTCTGAGCGACTGGTAGGAATATCAGCTCTTGCCCCAGACACTGTGCAGGTATCAGAGGAGATCACCAGGGCAGCAGTTTAACATGCCAATCATGGACATGTAAAAAGACAACAAAATGCATTGATTTCTGCAGTGAAAACATCACAGAAACA
>QWTY01027407.1:0-11736 GCA_008033365.1 Pseudorectes ferrugineus
TCTAGTCTCTGTGTTTTAGGTGGCCACCCTTGGCATCACCACCCGTGTGTGTGGGGGAGGAAGGGCCAGGCCGGCAGCTCAATGGCATCAAGCAGGCTGCAAACACTGCAGAGTAACGTGGGACTGCTGCCTGCTGCCCAAACGGCTCCTTCCCTTCCCTTTGATCCAGCAGCTCATTTAAAACATTTCTGTCTGTCCTGTGAGTGCTTCGTTGTCATCTCTGGCCAGTCCCCAGTCTGTCACTAATTGGCACCGCTGTTGTCAGGCTTGGGAATGACGCCAGGGCCAGAATGGGCAAGAAAAATAATCCCCTGCTCATTCCCCAAAATGGCTGGTTCTCACTGGGAGCATTGCTGACACACACACACGGCAAGGCTACGAAAATGTGCTGCTGCCCCTGTTCTCTGGGAACCAGCTCGCTCTCAGGGGATATTGATCTCAATACGCTATTTAAAAATGCATTAAATACATTTTTTCTCTCTCTATTTGATAGATATAATTATGGCAGTCCCTAGAACAACATGCCTGTTTGTAGACTGCCTTCAAAATCATCTAATTTGTATTGCCAGATGGTATGAATGATTGCTACAGATAAACTTTGGATACGTTCCATTATTAATTGACAGAAGCATGGTCACAGCAGAACACTCATCCCACACTGCCTAGCTGACAATTAATGGTTAAAAGATGAAACTACTGAGGAAAAAATGAGTCCCCTGAGTCCCAAGTCCCATTTTATAGCCTTGAGAACTAAATTTAAATAACCAAAATGTATTATGCTCTCAGATCTCTCCACCAAGCTCCTTGCACTTGTGCAATTCCCAGCCCTGCCAATAGCTCTTTACAGGCGATGGGATGCAGGCTTGGTGTGCCATCCAGTGGGATGGGATGGGTGGAGTGTGACAGTCTTATGGCAGGTTCAAGAAATCACAGTTGTAACAAGCAAATGTCTCCACTGAGGCTCGCTGCAGATGGCTGGTTTGGAGCTCGTCTTCCACAGAAAACACAAATGGAGCCATTGCAACAAAGAGCACCAAGTGCTGGGTGTTGCAGACACGACATTTGCACTCAGTAACGGCGAAGTCACCGGGAAACGGGAAAACCTTGGATCTACGTGTTGTACAACACTGATCTCTAATGATCATGTCCTCAGTGAATTAAGCAAAAGCTGAGAAAAAGCCAAGTGTTTACTGATTAAAACTTTTCATTTTTCAAGCTATTCCACCAGAACACAATATACACTGACAGAACCTTTTCTAAAAAAGGAGACAAGCTATTTTAAAAGAAATCCCCAGATTTGGGATAAAGAACATTCACCAGTGACACAGACCTGAAATACAAATAGATGATGAAGGGTGCCCTAAGATGTGAAAAAAGAAAAAGAAATGCTATTTAGCTTCTTGACTTGCAATGTTTTTTCCTCTTAGTACCTACTGAACAGCATGACACATCTTAGAAACAATATTTATACTTATAGCACAACTTTCATCTGCAAACTCTTGCATGTCATATAGATTTGCACACTCCTTTTCATAAACACACATCCTGAGCATAAACAGCTGAAAAGGTAAATAAATTACTTCTCCTGAGGTAGGACAATATGGCAAGCTGGCAGAGAACACCTGTACTGTATGTGACCTAGAGACGGCTGTGAACAGGGCTCCAGCTGCAGAATTGGTTCTGCAGAGATGGGGAAGGATACAAAAATCCTAAATAAAGTCTGGCTGGTGCAGGCTGAGAACATCTTCTCTGCCCTCCTGAACACATGGAATGGCTATAATGATATGCAGTGATCACAAATATCCACAGTTCAAAAGCTGAGCTGTGGATCCAGGCCTTTAATGATGGTGAGACACTGATTTGTACGTGCAGAAGGTAAACACGCCTGGCAAAAAAAAAAACCCAGCTTGTGAAGGGCACAGATTTCCTTCTTGTTTTATTTGAGTTCACGTCCAGCCTCATGCTACCCTCTGGTGTGTTTCTGACCTCCTTCCTCAGTCCCAGGCATGGCTGCCTTTCCTCTGGCTGGTATCTGTGGCATAAACACAAAGGTGATACCTACAGTCAGCATCAGATCTGACTGTTCCCGACAACTCCTGTGATACAGCAACCTCAGGGACTCGAGGACACATCTGTGAGTAGATGTAGTAGCTGCCATCTGCACGAACTGCATTATTTAACTGCATTGGCACTGATTAACATTTGCTGTAACCTATGGTAATGGGCTCTGGGGGCTTTCCATGTCTGCTACACAGTGGCAGCTGATGTCTCCTGCTCCATCCTTAAAACAGGATGTTTTAATTTTTAATGGAGCACATGTTCGATTGGCTATACAAACAGGCTAATCTGCAAAGCATGTGCTCAGTAACAAGCCAAGCTATGCAGCCAGAATAACAACACTGCTTTGCCATGCACGAGATGCAAAAGGCTTCCTGCTCTGTGCCACCATCACTCAGCGCTGATGGTCAAGAGAAATGACTGTGCACGTTCCCCATTTCAACAGCAGCCCTCAGGAATTGCCTGTTCCTCAGCTGCACCTCGGGCTGCCAGCTCATTTCTCATTTGGGAAACTAAACCGGAGAGTTGACAAAGTTCAGGTGCCTGGAACAGAGATCACGGGGGTGCAGCAGAAGCATTTGGAGGCAAAGCTGAGAGGGGAGAGCTCGGCCAGGGCTGGCACGCCGGGGAGAGAAATCAGCTGGTGGACATTTAGGCAGAGAGCAGAGATGTGGACACTTCCCTGCTGCTGGAAACAATGCATGAATAAAATCCTACACGACCATTCCTCCTCTCAGATCTCCGTAACCCACAGACCCTGTCCTCAGGGCTTGTCTCCTGAAATCACCATGTCAGCATGGAGTGTGCAACAGCCCAGGCAGCCCCTCTGATCCTGCTCTGCCCTGCATCCACCCCGGGCATTCTGTTCCTGCTCCTACAGAGAGGAGGATGCTCCAGAGGGGCTGTAACACCGAGTTTTAACCTGTTCCTGCTGGGTGCAGGGGGGCTGCCACAGCCACCAGGGCCCTTCCCTGAGGGAGCATTCCTAGGGTGGGATACAGGCCCTGACTGAAGTCCTGCAGCCAAACAGGGAGCAGAGATCACCTCCACAACAGGCACATGCTAACAAAGAAAAAGGAGAAAAATAAAGGCAGCGAAATAAAGACTGACATATTTCTTGGGGAATCTGAAGCAGATGGGTGGGAATCCAGGAATCTTGGGCCTTTAGGGTGCCCGTGAAAGCTCGTCAGGTTATTAATTTTCCAGATTGAAGGAGTTTGCTTCAGTTTCAGAGTTTTTCTAGCAAGAAGAATGTTTTCCACAGTTCAGTAGGGTTGTTATCTGTTTCTTTGTTACCTCTGACCTGATTTGTCTACAGAATATGTCAAATCTGTAACAAGCACAGGCTGATTAAACGATTAATGGAATGCTATTTTAGGACAGCCTTGTCTTGCTCCAAACCTGTACTCATGACTGTTCCTGACGCATAAACATGAACTGACCTTTCAAAAAGGTCACTTTTATTTTTCAGTTTTCTTCCATGATGAATTATGCTTTTGAGAAAGGCACTAAATTACGGAGCCTTTCATTAGATGTAAGAAAGTTGGAGGAATGTTAAGAGGAATTTCTTTCCTTTGGTCTTCACAGAGTACACTTAGGAAGCTGTTTCATGATTGCATTAGTAAATACATCTACCGAGCTAATGAACACCTTTTCCTGCCTTAAGATATGAATTTTGAAGATGCTAACTCAATTATCCCCCTCATAAGTGGCCAGCCAGGTCTCAGTGCAAGAACTTCAGCACTGAGAAATGTATTCTGCCTATGGAACCAATGGATCCATTTCCAGCAGTGTTCTGCTGCCAGAGAACAGACCTGGCATTCACCCTTCGCCTGTGGTTACCCTGGAAGCACACATGAAAAATCAGACTGTTATTGCTTATTTTAGGGCTTTAGAAGGTGATGGAATATTCCAAAAAATACATATAAAAAGCATTGTAAATTCTCTGTGAACTTAGAAGAAAGGGTAAAACATCCTCACACAGCAACCTAAAATCCCATTTGGTGAATGCTGCCCAGTCCTGGGTGGAACAACATGAGAAATCCCAGCCTGAGCTGAAATGCTCCATCTCCCTCCCAGCAGCATTATCAGCCTGAGCTGAGCTCTACAACGAGAAGATCTCAATCAGCGAGGGCAGTATTAGAGTTTAAAGATAAAGCAAGTATTGATTGGTGTGCTGAGGCCCGAGCTTTGAACCCTTTTGATAAGAGACCTTGTCTATTTGAGAAGTCAAAAGCTCCCAGGAATGCAACCAGATTCGGTCTCCAGCCATGTGAAGGGGCAAACAGAAGATCTCTGGTCGCCTTTCCTTCTATCACAACAACCTTTACCGTGTATGACATAGTCCCCAGCACAGCAGCAATCGTGTGAGCCCAACTCTCAGGCAGGCTGGGGAGAGAAAACCAAAGCCATGGAGTTCAGGTCTCTCCACTACACAGCTGAGGAAGCTGACTCCATCTCATCTGTAACTCAGGAAGGTTTAGTCTGCCCTACAGAAACCAAAACGCTGCTACATTAATGCACAAGGGTGTCCTTTCCATCAAGTTACTTAATTAGCTTATCTGGAGAAAAAACTATACCAATCAAATTAAATATTAATCACATATAAACTGCTGATCACAATCAGCTGGGGGTTCACGCATGCAGAACGCAGGGATCGCAGTGTGATTTCTTTTCCCAGAGAGTTTCCTCCTGCTCTCTTTCCATTGCCAATTTAGCAAATTCATACAAGAAACAAAGCCTGAGTTTTCCAAGTACAACATGAACAACAGACCAGAAGTTTTTCTACACTAAAATATTGAACTAAAAATTCAGTTCCTTTAAATCTTTCTAAATCCTTGCCTCTGATTGGGTTCATTAATAAACATGCTGGTTTTGTTACAGGGAGTGACATATGGCATAATCCGCTAACAGGAAGAAGTATTTTGCATTTTATTGTAGAAAACAAACATGCAAACAGGTTTTCACAGATGGCTTTCTTAGCTTCTGGGAGGAAAAAAAAAAGCTTAATAATGCTTGAAAACAATTCTTTCTCCCCCCTTCTTATAAGAAGAGAAGGAAAAAAAAATTGACTAGAACTGCTTTTCAATTAAAGTAAGTTCTACTCTAGATATCAGCTGTACCCCAGCTCCCTTCATACTACTGCTACTTCTTTAGTTATGCATGAAATAAAAGCCTATCAACTTGCCAGTATCTGACAATATGTGCCCAGGAAAAAAAAAAAACCCAGGGTGAAATTCTTGTCTTTGGTTAACTTCTGAGTGCTGTGAGAAAACCACCAAAGTAACCACAGAAGGCTTTTAATCAGGAGGGATTTGGATCTCAGGAACTAGACCTCTGCCCATATTCCCTTATCACACTGCTGGCTTGATCACATGTGAGGATGTGAAATCTATGGTCCATAGTTGGAAAAATAGTGTATTATTTAAAATTTAAATTATGGATAAGCTGCAGTAAGTCTGGGAAATACATCTGCACACACTGCGATACCTGCAAATGTAGGGCACCTTTCTCTTCTGGTCACTCTCCCTCAGACTTGTGATGCTGTTCCCTCACCACCTTCTCCCTGCAGCTGCTTGGGAACAACACAGACCTCACCGTGGAGCTCTCTGCATGAGGTCAGATTTGCAGGATCATTTTGCAGTTCTGTCCAGCACACCCAGCACTGTACAACCCCAAGGCAACCCAATTCCCTCCCCACGGCGTGAACACTCCTTGCAGCAAGCACAGACCTCTGTCTGTCCGTGAGGACTGGGATGTCTGCAAAGAACCACCAAGCATTGTGGCCCAGTGTAGTGCCCCAAAGCTTTTCGGGATCTGATGTTAAATAAATCCTTAAAATACCTGCCATTTCCATGTGGTTAAACCCCTGCCTACCTCACTGTGTCCAGCCCAGAGAGGGAGGTGATCACTTGCCACAGGTGACAGTGAAGTTGTCCCTAACAGTGGGAGAAGAAGTGTTTGAACAACTCACTGAGGTTTGCCTGAGGTTGCAAATTCCACCCTACTCTGACCAGAAAGAAGGATGCAAACCCCGCTGGCACCCTGGGCTAGTGGAAGGTGTCTCTGCCCATCGCAGGGAGGTGGAACTGGATGGTCTTTGTAAGGTCCCTTCTAACCCAAACCATTCGAGGATTCTCTGAACTGCTCATGAACACAGGAACCAGGTCCCTTTCCTGCACTCTGCCAGGCTGCTGCTGTCCCTCCCTTACCCTCGGTGGAGGCAGAAGTGCTCATCCACAGAAAGGCTGAAAGCTGTGGCAGCTCTGCAGGTGAGGTAACGGTGGAATCAGGAATGGTCGTGCCTGGTAACTTCCACTTGTATCCCCAGGACTCTACCAGAAGAGAGAAATACTCTTTCTAACAGGAAGAACAGTGCGTTCCAAACTCCTACAAAACCCACCTTGCACTTTGGGAAGACCCCACACTCCCTAAGGGAGCAAAGCCTGTAAAGTTTGCTACTGCCATCCCAGTCTCACGGGAGTCAGACAGACCCAATTTCTGTAGGATGGGAAAGGGGGATCAGCTCAATCCATGGACTGCAGGACTCAGGTTTGCCCTGTGCTGACACACAAACCCAGTGTTGCAGAAGTTCCCTGCATTAGGGGTGCTTAAGCACTCCCGTTATCTAGGTGGTGAAAGCAGCCAGCCTAATCCCTGTATCTCTTTTGCATAAGGAATCTGAGCTGACGGCATTTAATCAGCTCCAAATTTACACTACTGATCACCTTTTCCATTTAATCACGACTGCAGCCTTTTGAGAGGTAATTCCCTTTGGTTAAAATTAACAATGACAGGCTGTGTTTTTACACACTGTTGAAATGTGTAAAACAATCAGATGGAGGAAAAAAAGAATATGCCCTCCTTTTTCCAAGCTGATTTACGATATATATGCAAACCCTATTAAAGTTAAACCATGCTTTTCAATGAAATGAGGATTTCCAACAAGCTGCTCTCCATTTTATTTAAGGATCCCAATGACTGATACAAACAGTGGTAATCAGCTCTATTGCTAATACAGGATATTTGGGCTGAGAGATAACACTTAACCCCTAAGTGAGAAACAGCTCATAAATCACAGCCACTTTGTGGGGAAACTTAAGACCCTCTCTTGTGAGCAGAAATCAGATGATATCCTGCTGAGACCCATTATACTCCTTTCTCCAAAATCTAAAGGTTAAACATAAAGAGAAATTAATGTAGAGAAGGAAGGAGATCAGGGGAAGTGGGGACAGGAGGAGGTGGCTCAGAGGAATGCAAATACCTACATAACTGGGTTAATCTTATCATGACAGATAAGACAAAACTGGGGAGGATGTGGTGCCAGCTTGGAGGAAAAGCTGAGCCCTCGGGAAGTGGCAGGGCCTGGCAGGGAGCAGCAGCAGAAGTCCCTGCATGTCCCAGGCATGAGGACACGAAGGACACATTAGGCTGTGCAAGGCTGTGGCTGTTACAACCTCTGGGATAATGGGATGCCCAGAGCTGGAAAAGGCCTTGGAACCCACCCCTGTCCGGGGAAAACAACCCCAGCTGGCACCAGACATGGAGCCAAACTGACAGGTACCATGGATGACCTGGAATCACTACACAGAGGATGAATTTGAGGCCAGCAGTGGGGAGTATTGATTTAACCCGCCTACATGAAGGAACACAAAAGTCCAGTGAGGAATTTGTCTGTGTCCAGCACTAACAGCAGAGTTAGGAGACAGAAGATCAGAGGATTTGCTGGGAGGTCCTGTCCCACTGCAAATCAGCAGCAAGGTTTGAACTGGTGCATCCTTCAAACACTCCCCCAAACTGCTCAGTCACAATGTGCCAGCTGTAAATTATTCATTGTAACTGTTCCCTCGAGGATTCTGCTGTGTTTTGACCATGGAAAAGAGAGGTAAAAGCCACCACCAGCAGCCCCCCAGCCTGGGAGTGTTGGTGTCTCTGCTGTACCCAGGTGCCCGGTGTCTCTCCTGGTTCTGGCCCATGTGTGGATATCACAGGGGAAAACCCCCAGGAATGAGAACACCGTGCTGTGCTGAGGTTTGGGGTTTGCAGGGCGGTGATGGGAGAAGAGCAGGAGAGCAAACACAGAGGGAATGTCCCTTTGGAGAAGAGCAGAAGAACCCTTTGGCTCTGCTGGTTTTCCTGCCTCCCAGCTGTACCTCTCACAGGGCTCATCCCTCTGGGGCTGTGGGCTACAAGCAGCCAAGCCCAGCACTAAAGCTGTGGGAAGCTTGTTTTTCTGGGAGCTGGTTGGAACGACGGGGTAGATAAACATGGACATTTCCTCCAAAGATTACACTCCACTACAACTTTTTCTGCCTGCGTGTGCTGCCTGCAGAATGTTGAACTTGTTTCCAAAATAAATAGCTCCCAAAGAGGGTTTAATAGGGTTTGCTGTTTTCCAGGGGAAATAGATTGCAAACAAACTGTTTCCTGCTCCTATTTCAAACAAATTTTGGTCCAATTATTTTCTTTTTTAGCATAAAGCTAAATGGACTATTCTGCCCTGTCCCTGACTGAGTCCAAGCGTGATTTCTTTTGATTATGCTTTTATGTTGCAAAATGCAGGGCTCTGGCGACAGAATGGACGGCTTGGGGAGAGGGGCAGCAATTTTTTTCTCCTTTTTTATTTTTTCCTCTTTTATTTATTTTTTTTTAAGTGTGCCAAAGCTTGTCAGCGTTCACTTTGGTGCCTGCTGTGCCTGAATAAAAACACTGAAGGAGGCAGAGGGTGGGAGGGGGGGAAAAACCCCCAAACAAAATAAGCACTGTCCCCCATGCCCAGGGGAGGCTGGCACAGAGGTGGGCAGAATTCAATAGCCTCTATGCAGGGCATATCTCAGGCACTGGATGAAGCCTGATTTCCGTTTTCTCCTTATTATTCTTACTGGGTTTATTTTTTTCCCCTTAATCCAGTATTATTTATTTTTTTCCCACTGGAGCAGTGACAATTAGTAGCAGTGGGGAGGGGAAACCTTGGCAGATTTCCCATCCTGACCTTTAATCAAAAACACAACTACACAACTTGTGGTCCAAAAGCTTCCTAAAATAAAGCTCCATCCTTTTCTTTGTTTAATTTATAAACAGTGTTGATCAGAAAAGGGGAAGGGGGGGAAGGTCCCCTTGTTGCTCTTGATGGGAGTTGAATGTCATCATGTTCCTGGTATGGTGGGGAAAACTGGGAAATCTGTCACTGTCTGGGTTAGTGGGGTATTACCAAGTACCAAACCACTGATTTCCTTGAAGATAAAGACCTTTATTTTGGCTGCAATGTAGGAATGTACAAAACACGTTCTCATCTTCCAAGTCAAAGAAAGAAAAAAAGAAAGAAATCTGTTTCTATTTGTCTGCCTGTCTATAGCCCAGGGGTAATAAATTCTATTGCAGGGACAAGGATGAAAACCAATGTTTTTCATTTTTGATATCTGGATTTAAGAAAAAAAAAATCCAAGAAAAATCTTTATATGCCAGAGTCTGAATCAGCCTCCAAGGTCCTTCACAGAGTGAACCCTGGTGCAGGTTCTCAGCAAAGGCACCAGCTCCTAGCCCTAATTACAGACAATTCTTTATATATTTTTTTTACTTCTTTGGCAGGTCCAGAGAGAGGCGTGTGCCTTGGTAATTACAGCACAAGTCTGGAAAGTTTAATTTTTCCACATATTTGTATTAATGACCTTGGGCAAGTCACTTAATGCCTCTGCTAAACTTTCTGCTGGGGATCAAGACCCCAGTTACACAGTGAGACTGCAGAAGCAGAGAAGGAATGTCTGTGAGCATCTCCTCAGGAGGGTTCCATGGGTTTGCTTGGGAACCATATCTGGATGGGCTTTTCAGCCTGGGAAAGGCTGCAGCAATGGGGTGTTGGCTTAGTTTGCATATCAGATATGAAACTGTATCACTGCTTGGGCTCATATTCACAGAAAAAAGATTTTAATCAGAAGTCCTTTTACTTATCTGCAAATAATTTGCTTCTGGGAAGGCAGAGCAGCCTCCAGTCTGTTCCAGGTTCATCTCACACGTGCCCTGTGCTGCTGCTCAGCATGAAAATAAATTCCACCTCTAAGAGCCAACAGATGCACATGACAGGTTCCACCTGATACACAGAAAAAGGCCTTGGGACACATAAGTGACTACCAAATACCTGCTAGAGAGAGAGAAACTCAAACTCTTCGGTGGCTTTTAACTTAATATTTCTTAATTAAAATAAAATTGAAGAGAGGGGAGAGAAAAAAAATCCAACCCTTAATTGTGTCAGCCATGGAAGAAATCTGAGATTGAGGGCTCCAGAGAAGAGAAAGTCCTTTTGGATTAAAACTCTACATTTTATATTTTATCTCCAAAAGGCTATAAATGAGGTTTGGGATTTAAAAAAGATTTCATATGATTTTGTAATTACCCAAGTTACTATTACCTGATTAACACAGGAATCCTAATAGTCTGTTGCACTTTCATTTCTCCAGTTGTGGTTGTCATGGGGCTTGGCACCTGTCACCTGTTCATTTACAGGCATTTTAATTAACCTACATTATGTATGCTTTTTTTTTTTTTCCCTTGGATTTAGTGCCTGAATTTCATATTAAAAAATAAAGTTAATAGCTACCTGAAGGAGGGCTGCTGCCAAAACATTCACAGTCGATCCTGCCACATCCATTTATCAGTACCTGTCGCAGCCGAGCATCCACCAGTGCTTAATTGGAAGAAGTAGAGGGTAGAATAAATTCCTCCTTGAGTGATACAGGCCTGACACCCAGCACTACAAACGTAGTCTTTTATGTGTAGTTTTAGACAACCTGGATATGCCTGGCTGTGTCTGGACCTACCTTATGGGTCCTAATTCAGACAAAAAGTCTTTTTGATTTTGCCTCAATATTGACAGACAAATCAGGCCTGCCCCTTTGAGAATATAATCCTAGGAAAAGGAGTAAAGAGATAAAAATATCATGAACAAAATTCCATCCAGGTTAAATGGTTCCCCTCAGGCACTCAGAGCAGGTCGTTTCCACGTTTCACCAACCACTGCACCTGGATTGACCTTGGAAAGCAGAATTTACCCTGAAGCCAAAGAGTGGCAGGTCAGGTCCCAGCCCCTTACACCAACTCCGGCACAGTTTTCACTGCAGAGCCCCAGGAACCCTGCCCTGGACACAAAGCCAGCCCAGCCCAGCACACACAGGAGAAGGGCATGAGGTGGGAGGGATGAGCAGACACTTCTTCCTCTGCAAATCAATGAAAGGTCCCCAAGAAAGGTCCCTGGCAGGGGGGTGAGCCAGACAGGGCACTGGGAACCACCCCTGGAAAGGTCTCCTGGGTCCTGTAAGGGACATGTGGGATACAGGGGAAAGACTCTGCTAACACCCTGGACAATTATTGCAGTGCCTGGGGACTGGGTACTCCTTCATTCGCTAGGACAGACCAATCCTTACTGCCTACACTTCCAAAGGGGCCTGTACAGGACAGGGAGAGCCTCACCTGGGACATGCAGATCTGAAAGGAATGCAAAGCAGTGAGTATTTACTGAGTATTTACTGCTCCCCCAGACATGCCAAGGAGCCCTTCACACCTTTAAACCTGGCCCTTCCCCACTGGGGTCTGTCTCTCTCACCATCTGACTCTTCTCCTTCCCCTCTGGGTAGAGGCAAACCTGCTCCAACTGCAAGGCCAAAATAAAGGAAACGAGCTGCCAGA